>JACEGR010004856.1:0-81371 GCA_014170235.1 Listronotus bonariensis
ATTGAAATAGCCACATTTAAAGATACGCGGAATTATCCAATGCTAGTTACGCGGATTTGCACTATCAATATAAATCTTAAGCTGCGTCCAGATTTGCAACAATTCGCCAAACATTTGTCCAAACAAACCAACCCATTTGCGCGCTCCCTTGATGCAAAAACCGACAAGCTCTGAATCATGGACTCTTTGTTTGACCTCCGGACAGTGCGGACGTGCGTAGAGGACTACAAAGTTCTTCCCGAGAGTGGCGGCTAGAGGTGTCGTACGAACGTTTTTACCTTCGGGGATCAAGGAAAGATTCACGTTAAATTGACGGCATCTTTCTTCTGGATCTAAGCGCTGTGAGCGAAGATTCCTATAAGCTGATGGTATCCTGTTTGGTGGTGAACACGAGGTATTTCTCAAATGGCGGGAAATAGATGGGCGTGCCATGGGAACTGTCAGTAGTGAAAGTAAAGGTTATACGTAACACCAGTAGCAGATCTTGGTTTGACAGCCGACAATTTATGCATTGCATCGATTGTATGAATTGTTTGTTTTCTTTTTGAATTTCTGGGAGCTTCGAGCTCGATTATCCAGATTTTCCGCCGACGAAGCCCTGAAAAGCATGGTCCGAAAGAAGGAGATTGGTGGATTGGACCTGAAGGGACCAAAACCAAGAAAAAAAAGAATAGAGAGAGAGAGAGAGCTCTGAATCACAGCGGAATCATACACCAAGCCCTTGGAACGACGTAAATTCCGTCCACGTCCGCGCTATGTGTGGCGCTATTTTTAAATCAACACTCCACCCCTCTTCTATGTTAAGTTAATTGTATAGTGCCAATATTTTAAGGGTCGATTTTTAAAAAGCCACTAAAATAAGCACCAAAAGTGCAGGGTCGTTTCAAGAGAAAGTAGTCACCGTCGTATTTTTCTTAAATGAAAAAATATGGCGGCTATTTTCAAAAATATAATAGTGCGGCGAGAAAAAATTTATCCGAAATACATTATACTAGCAGACCACTTTGTTGGATGTTATTTATATTTTTCTTTGAACTTTTGGTTCAATCATATTAAAATATAGCCTATAGCATTTCTGAATAGTGTAGCCTTCTGATTGTAAAATAATTTTCATGATCGGTTCAGTATTTCCGAAAATTAGCCCTTACAAACAATTAAAATTACAAACTTTAACGTTCTATTTATATGTATTATTGGTATAAATAAATATTAAATAAAAAATCTACTACCATGCACTAACTTTTATGAAAAATAAAATTTTCTGACAAATTGCAAATAATAAAGTTTTCTATTTTGTTGCATACTTAATGGACCACACTGTAGATATATTTTGTTTCTTATTTTTGTTAATTTAAGCAAGCATTTCTACTACATAGTCCAACTTTATTTTATACCGTTTGCATAGGTAACACGGAAATATCGAAACAACGCAACGCCCTAAAAAAATCATCCTCTGACATCAAACAGCCTAAAAATAGCCTTCCACGAATCAAACCGGCAACATCGCCCCAGACGGTTTGTTTATTGTTACCAAAAGGTTGTTGACGCACCTCCTCCTTGGTTGTTTAAACAAAAATAAGTCGGATCACCCATTTTTAGCCTCCAATGTCAATAACCTTACTCCACATCTAGTGCCTAATTTTAATTTCGGCTCACTGTGGCCTAGTCTGGCTGCCAGCCGGCCGTGACATGTCGATCGATGATTTTATTCGATTTGTGCGAATTTTTTATTTTGCGACGCAGTTTTTCGATCATAATAATTTGTTTGTCGTTTATTGAAGGAACAGTTTAAAAATGTAAATTCGGTGCTCTTTGATAAGAAAAAAATCACAAAAAGTTTAAAGCAAATAAATCGGCATGTTTGTCTCTCGCGGCCGCCTTTGCTATATTTCTTTTATGATATGCCGGTTGATGCAGCTGGTCATCGCACTATGGGATAGAAATTAATTTTTTGGTCAAAATTCTGAAACTTACCAATCTAACTTAAAATGAGGTGCTTTTACTGGAAAAATATTATAAATTATTACAAATGCTTTTTGGAAACCTAAAACTTATTATATGTTATTATAAATTTACACCCCCTTAACATATTATTTTTTATTGTACAAAATAAACTAAAATGTCAGCTTGTTTGGTTAATTCGGTAGTATTCTAATCAGTAATCCGATGATTATTATCTCATATGATATACAGGGTACGACAATAGGTATGATTTTTTTAAATGGAATACCCTGAATATTATATCACCACCAAAAAATCTTTTAAAATGCTTTAAAAATACTGCATTTGATGTGTCTATCTCAATTAGTTTCGGGAATATGACCATTCAAATCTGAAAAATAATTTTAAATTATTCTTAGAAGCGTAATAGAGATACATCTTCCCAACTTTTTTATTTTTTAACGTATAAAATAAATAAAAACACTGTTTTGTTGGGTAGATTCTGTAGAATCCATATCTTTCATCAGAATGCTTTTATCTTTTTAGGATATACAGTGTAGGACAAACATATTAAATTTTAAAATGGAAAACCTTGTAAATTATAAAAAATCTTGTATCTGTCTTTACACTCCGAAGTAGCAAAAAAGTAGGAAGGTAAGTACAAAACTGATAAAGAAAAAGGTAAAAAATCTTTGACAAAAGTAGCGAGACTTCATGGACTTATTACCTAATATAGAAGTCGTCATATCCTTTTATAATTTTGCGTACATGTAGTTTGGAGTATCAACTTTGAAATGTGTGGCATTTAGTGGCATGAGCCACTAAAATTTCAAAATTGCTTTTTGGCCAAAATAATGGATATCTATCCCATAGTGTATCGGCGCGTCGCTGTAAAGGATAGCGGCGCCTTTGTATAAAATAGTCCGATTGCAGGCGGCCTTTTTTATGTTTTTTGTATTATTTTTAAAGGGTACCGAATTTGCGCTTTTAAAATGTTCTTACTATACATCGTTTGCATTTGAAATAATTTAAAAATATTTTTAAAAATATATTTTTCCACGACCATTGAAAATGCTGTTTTTTATTCGTTAACATGAAGTTAAAGTACTCTTTCAGTACACTACATAAAGTGTTAAAAAAGTAACTTTTTTAACACTTTAAATAATTGTTATGTTTCAAATATCAATTTATGCAATGTAACAGTAAACGCGACATCAACTGAATCAAACGGTCAAATTACCTTTGATTTCAGTCATTATTTCTTTTAGTTCATGTGTCACTAGTTTTAAAATTTGACAGTTTGCAAATAAATTTAATAGAAATTATTGTAAATTAATAGTAATAATGAATTTGGATGACTAAGAATTGAAAAAGGAATTTATACTGTTTTATTATTATTTCTACAAAAAGTAAGTATATACAATTTTCTAAAATTAAGTAATAAATGTATAGTTATGAAGAGGATAATTGTCTGCTTAAAAAAATATGTTTTTGTTACGATATAATGGTTGTGCTGCAAAATTAAAATTAATAAGTTTAGATAAATAAAACATGTATAAAATGGTATTTTGGGAAATTTTTATACGGTCGTGGAAAAAATACAGTATGTAACACATGCATAAAGTGTCTTTTTTACTCATGGGATTGCGGCACTCGCCTGACGGCTCGTGCTGTCAAACTTCCCATTCGTAAAAAAAGTATCACTATGCAGTTGTTATAAATTACTATTTTGATATTTAGAGTTTTATATACATATGCGTTTAAAAATTCAATAAAAAAATTTTGCGTATTTTTATGTTACAACAGGACTTTTTTCCTATAAACATATTTTCTAAAATGCACCCTTATGAGTTATATATAATATACATAATAACAATATATTATACAGGGTGTTACAATGTGGTTAAGAACATTTAGAGGCAGATTCTACTATCAAAAATATGATTGAAGTATAACATACACAGGGTGTTCATTTAAAACTCTACCACTTAAGTTATTTGCGAAAAGAGACAGATTTAAGAAAATCGCTGAAACACGTCAAGATATTTATTGAGGGAAACGTTTTTACAAAAATTGGACGTCGCCCCTTCAAACCCTTAACCGCCAGGGCTTCCACCCCAAAATTCTTAAATGAGAAGGAGGCTCGAGTAATACATCATTTTAAAGCTCCTGACGGGTACTTTACAACCCTAGAATATAAAGTCAATATTTTTACCCACACAAATGGCGGTACTTTAAAAGTACCCAAAATAGTTAGAACCATATTTATTTCATTCTGAAAGCAATGCCGCCATAAATGTCCTATTGTAAAGTCCATCGGTGGACATACTGCATGTACAAAATTTAGTAATAAATTTAAAGGGCTTTTCAGACAGAAAAATCTTAAAAATGGGCTTTTTTTGGTCTTCTAACTGGATACAACACATTGAATTTTCTTTAAAATATTACAGTGAAATCTTCTCATAAGAGGACACCTTCACGGTTTTGGCTATTTTTGTCCGCTTACTGGAGGTGTCCGCTTAAAAGAGTATAAAAAGAACTACAAATCTGAATATAAACATATTCATATATTTATACAATGTTTATGCCAGTTAAGGTTATTCTCAAATGTGACGCCCACAAGTTAATGTGTCCCCGCTCTGTGAAACCTGGGCCAATACTCATAAACAAAGGATGAGTGTTTGATGATTTTTTTCGCGACAAGGAACATGATTGTGTTTTGGATGCATTAAATTGAACGAGATTTTTGGCGCCCAATCCAATAGTAAATTGAGATCCTGTGAAAGAGATATCTGCATCGCCCTGCGTTTGCTTTTTACAAGTCGGGGTTGAGAGATTGGTTTGGGAACCTGAAAAGTGGAGTGAAGGGTACTATCGTCAGCATAATCCATGAATTGGATTGGTTGTGGAAGAAAGAAGGTCGTTGATAAACAAGAAACAAAAGTTGGTGCTAGTACTGAACCCTGTGGGACTCCAGCATTAATTTCGTGAGAGTTCTTAATTTTTCTTTGAACCAAACGATTTGTCCACGTCCGGTTATGGGCGTTGTTTGTCAGAAAAATAGGCAAAACCTTGGTTCCAGAAAGTTATCCGCATAAAGGAGGCGTCCGCTTAATAGAGGTGTCCGCATGAAGAGGTTTCACTGTATATAATAAATGTATGTTACATTGTTAAGGCACCTCATACTAATTAGTGTAATATTAACGACATAATTATTAAAATAATATAGTTTAATTTATGAGGTAATGACAGCCTGGCAGCAGAGGGTAAAGCAGTAGTAAAATGCACCAGGACATAAATCATACTTCTCCGGCAACCTTACATTAATTTAATTTTAAGAGGGCAATTAAGAGTTTATGAGGTAAGTTTATTGTATTGTTATCTAAAATACACATTTTATCTGATAATTGGTTCTAAAAGTAAGGTAGGAGAAAAATATGCAGTTTTTTGAATTTTAAAAGTCAGTTGCGTACTTTTTTCCACAAGAATATTGGCTGTGGTGCCCAATACAGACGACAATTGACCCAACAATCCTAATCTAGGTAAAACCACAGCCCTCATAAAAAACATAAATAACTACTGGTTTCCAAAATGGTGCTTATGCTTTGTCAATTGTTTAGTGAGTTTTATTTCGCGATATTGGGAACAGTCACTTACTCTGCTGTTGGCAACATCGTTCTGCGTTGCTACAACCGGCCAATGATAACTGAACAATAAACGAGACGACCATATTGAAAAATATATTGGCGTGACAAGTGACAACTTTACCAACAGTAGTAGCTGCTAGTGAAAACATAAAGTCCCTAGCAAATTGTCCAGGCACGATCCGCCGTTTTATTTTACAGACTTAGATACAGAGCAGGTATTCTAGTTCTTTTATAAGGGATGTGGTAAAGACTTGGGTAAAGTGCCAACAAGCGCCTTATTACATTAAAAATAATGTACCAGTTACTGCACCGTAGTTAGAAAACACCCAAACCCTGTATATGTGTTTTTTTTCCTGTTTTTAAAACCTTCCCTCAGTCATATATTTTGTGCCCTTCAGTTTGGCTCCCATTATGTAACTTAAACAATTTGTAAATGTATGCTCTAATAGTTTACGCATGAGCAGGCTTAATACTATAACTGTACAACATTTGACACCCTGAAAATGATCAGAACAAGCTTTATAATTTGTCTTCAAGCAAGAATATGAACCACCTGTAAGTTGATTCTGTGTGTGGTCCTTTCTGTTAAGAGCCTGTAAACCATGTGGGCTTACAATAAATAATTGTTAATGGTGTTTTTTGAGAATACTCAATAAGCCTATATACAGGGTGTGTAATTTGCTTTAGTTAAAACTTGATCGTTCGCAAGATACGATGTTCAAGTAACACAATAAATGGAAAATTTGACATCCTGTATCTTCGTCAAACGAGCAACTTTTCGACTAAGGTAAATTACATGAGATGCAAGTTGTATTTTGCCCGAAGACTTTGTGGTAGCATTTTGCTTGTACAGACTCCTTCCTTTTTGGACAATACCAGGCGGCCCAGATAAAGCGCAAATAAATACAATGTAGGTCAATTATAGGGTGGTGCCAGTTGTCTTTTCTGTCTACCTGAAACGAGACAGATTTGAGAAAACGTTAAAACGCGTCAAGATGTTTACGATGAGAACGTTTCACAGTAGATTTACAGGGGTCATCCCGTGTGCTCTAAATGAGACATTGGGTCGATAGGACACATCATTTCTCAAAGCCCTGATCTGTACGTTCTAGTAACCTCTGTGAGTCATGAAGCCATCATTCACCTGGTTACAAAATGGCGGCAATTCTTGAAAATGGCCTAAATACCTGATTTGATGGCCATAGTTCCGAGACTTTCAATACGTTAGATGTACCTTCTGTGGTGTCCTTTGGAGTCTCTTTAGAGGCCTTTTAATGGTGATACTGGTAGTAATATACAGGGTAGAAGAAAAGTACATATTTTTTATTTAAGAACCCTGTATATTATTTTACCATTAAAAAGATCTTTAAATGAGCTTTAAGAAAATACCACATTAAGTACATCTAACTTTATTAGTTTCGGAAATATGACCATCCAAATCAGGTATTTAGGTAATTTTTAAAGTACCGCCATTTTGTAATAGGTGAAGATATTGACTTCATATTCTAGGGTTATAAAGTACTCGTCAGGAGCTTTAAAATGATGTATCACTCGACCCGCCTTCTCATTTAAGAATTTTGGGGTGGTGGCCCTGGTGGTTATAGGGTTAAAGGGGCGCCGTCCAATTTTTTGTAAAAACGTTCCCCTCAATAAATATCTTGACGTGTTTCGGCGATTTTCTCAAATCTGTCTCGTTTCGAAGATAACTTGAGTGGAAAGCTTTTCAAATGAACACCCTGTATATGGAATAAAATGTTTAATCTAAAATATTTTAAAAAGGGTTGCTTGCAGCAATGATTTATTAAGTACTTTTTTTGTGCAAAAAATACTAACAATTAGAATATACCGGGCCAAAAAAGTTATGATATTTTGAACCTAAGCAAAGGATTGCCAGCTGGCTCCTCTACATTTACATGACAAAACAATAGCTAGCATAACTGTATAACCTTAAGGTTAAAAACATATGCGGTGCAATTAAAATACCTTTTATAAAAGAAAGTAGTTTTTAAATAATTTTTTACCTAGAACACAACGTCGGAATTAATAATTAAATGATTTTTCTCAGTCAACATTTCAAACAATCAATGAATTATGCAAGATTTTAAGCCGCATGAAAGCTAATTATTTATTAAAAGAGAATCAATTATTTTAGATTGGTAAACATAACCTAAAAAAAACCGAAGGGCATATTGTCGAATGTTACGAACAAATAAACAAGTAGGTAAACAAAACAAACTCATTTCTCCTTAACTATTTGGGTTAACAAAACAAGCATGTCCAATTATGTTGTAATTTCTTAGTAATAATATAACGGGGGGCACTGAAAAGTTTTGCCTAAGCTTTTGATAAAAGTCACTCAGTTTTGGTAGACAAGTAACAGCTTTTAGTTCCTGGACCAGTAATAAAATTCCTTTTGACGAGTCTAAAATAAATTTTAGACTCGTTTTTATTTCATACCGCCATAGATGGAGGCGGCGCTTTAACCCAGCCTGTCAAAATTTGTGTATCGGGTGTCGGACTGGGCAAACGCATCACTTTTGGTCGGACAAGTTTACCACAATTTTTGCATACAATTTTTAAACATTGTGCCAAAAATCGTAAGGGTTAGATTCACGAAACCCGCCTAGTCCGCTACCCAAAACATGTGTTTGAGCCTTAGGCCCGCCGCAAATTGAACCCAGCCCACGCACAGCACATGCGTAGTACATGCTCAACCCATCCTTCCCACGTCCACGTCCACGTTTTTGATCAGTTTACCGCATATTGGACCCAATTCGGGATCAACCATATTTCAGATTTTTAAAATAAACCCATTGTGCACAAGACCCACGAAATCTGTGCGGCGAACACAAACCCTATCCACGCGTGGCTGGCAGCGAGAATGGGCTAGCTCTGGGCTGGAGTCCAATAAGCGCCACTCCGCTAGAAAACTGGAAAATTTTTGGTCATAGACTACAAAAATTATTTTGTTGTGTTTAGTTTTTTTTTTAATTTGGTAGGTACTTTTTTCAGACATTTTAAATTTTAAAAAAAAACACCTAAACCGAAACATAATATCTTCTTTAATTAGAGTCAGTTAAGACCTATTTTAATGATAAGTAGGCTAAAGTACTAGAAGAGGAGGGTTTCCATTTGAAAAAAAAATACTTTTAAGGTTTTGGTCTATATAACTTTTACAGTTTATTTTGACCACCCTGTGTTTATTAATTGTCAAAATATTAGGTAAGTCCCGTAAAATTTTTCTTCTACACGGAAACCTACCCCTGATTTTATAATGGTTGGAGTTATATACTGCTCAAGCAAACAGTTTTGGTACATCGGCAAGTCCTAGAATAACAAAACAAGCAGTATTAGTCACGCATGTTTACATGCCGGGTTTAGTTAGATTGTCTCTTTTTCTCACATTGCCTAGTGTGTTATCTTATTTAGCTCAACCTGTATAGAACAATATACATAAATATGTTTAGAATTTTACGCAGAATCTAAAGAATTAATACTGCGTGCAAACAGAGTGTCTATTTAAAAATCAAGTTTAAAAAAACTAAAAACACGCTTTTATATGCAACCGAACTAAAAATTAGAAAATAATTTTTCATTAAAAAAATATTGTCATTTCATAGTAAAAAGCGTGGGGTGCATTTTACTATTTTTCATAACTTTTCCATCATAGATATTGGCAAATATAATAATTATAACATTTAATATATTAAGCACCCCACGCTTTTTACTATGAAATGACAATATTTTTTTTAATGAAAAATTATTTTCTAATTTTTAGTTCGGTTGCATATAAAAGCGTGTTTTTTAGTTTTTTAAACTATTAATTATTTTTCATTTTTTAGTTCGTTATATCAATTAACTTTGCTACTTTGACAAAATGGCGAAAAATTTTTTAGTGAACAAGAGTAGCAAAGTTTGGAATGTTGCCAACAGATGGCAACCCACTAAAAATTTTTTCGCCATTGAGTAGCAAAGTTTGGAATTTTGCCAACAGATGGCAACCCATGTTTTGTTTTTATAATATAATGGAATTTCTTTTTCCTGGCGATCCAAAGCAGGATAACGGGATACTGTTTGCAGATTATTGCATTGTCATGGGTCCTTAATACGTGTGCAAAGTTTCAAAGAAATCGAATAGCTGGAAGTTGGTTAAAATTAGGCTCAAAGATTCCAAGCTTACATAGATAGCCAGATAGTTACAACCCAAGTTAATAAAAGCGTGTTAAAAAGGGAAGTTGACATTAACTTCCGGTATAATCGAAAGTGCTAAAACTGTCACAATATTTTAATAATATGTCCCCTACTTACATTACAATGTGGTCAAATTTTTAAAATGTTTTAAAGCTTATTTTTTTTTAAGAAATCGATTACGGCAGTTTGTCGCGGAACACACTCTGAATAGTATTGCAAAACTAATTAATAATGTAATAAAAATTTAGAAAAACATCCCAGATATAAGAACGTACATACATATATAAACACATACACTGTTCGGGATATTTAGAACCTAATTGAGGACATTTGCGAACGTAGTGATTGATAAGAACAATTATTTCTTTTAAATTGAAGCAATCGCAATCTGGGTATAAATAAGATAGATGTTTTGGTGGGCCCCTCGTATGGTTGTTTACAAAAACAGAAAGGAAATAATTCCGAAAAAGAAAAGGAAACATTAAAGACGATTACTGTTATGCGTTTCAAAGAAACAATAATTATGTTGCCGAAACAGGAAACCTGCGAATTGTTTTGTTTTGCTGTATTTTTTCGACTTTACAAGCAAATTTAATTAATAATTCTGACAATTTTGGCGAATTCATACCTAGTTGTTGCTTTCAAAATGTTACTGTTTTTGGAAGATGTGCTCGCTGTTAAATACTTAGATCATATACCTACTAGAGGCAGCAGCTCTTTTAAGTGTATGTTCACCGATTAAATAGTAATAATAATGAACTAAAAATAGAAGAATAAACATAAAAGAAATAAACCAATTTTAAACAAAGGCCTTATTACAAAGATAAAAATAATAAGTAAATGGAAGTAGAAAAAAATTATAATAACTAAATAAACCAATAAAGCTAAAAATTTTATTATTCTTTTTAGCATTTTAGTGTTCTTTTTTTCATTTTATTTTAGGTTAACACTTGAAAACAGTTAGAGATAGTACTGCCCGAAACGTTGTGTAAATAAAAATAAAGACAATTGAAGTCCGAAACTCTCTTCTTTTAATATTATCTTTTTAGGGGGTTTCCTTTTGACGTCTCTACCACGAATATTCATACCGCCAATATATGGAAGCGGCACTTTAAACCAGCTTGTTAATGTCAAAATGTTTAGGGTGTTGAACCGGGCAAACGCGTAAAGATGGGTCCAAATTTAATTCATTCTGAAAGCGATGCCACCAAGTACACAAAAAATGATAAAGCAAAGAAACCCTTTTGTGAACAATGATTTAATGCAGCAAAAAATATTTAACCCGACGAGTTTCTAGTACCACGCCACGTGCCACCGGTTTTATAGTAGGCAGAGGCGAAATAAGAGAATGTTTTATAAGTAGGTGATACGTGTTTTAGCAATGTAGTTTTATATTATTTATCTAAAAATATTTAATCAGGCTCTGTCCGAGGCTATGTGCATTCGAAAAGGTTTGTTTACTTTATCATTTTTTGTGTACTTGGCGGCATCGCTTTCAGAATGAATTAAATATGGGCCCATCTATAACTTTTTTTGTCGGACAAGTTATACCACAGTATTTAACAAGAAATTTAAAATGTTTATGCCGCCGCCAGACATTGGCCCAACTACGACGAACTTTCGCAAACAACCATTGTGTGGACGGGTAGTTTGTCTGCATTCGCCTTGATTGGCCCAATTTTTAACACACTCATTTCCATACAAAACACGTCGCTTTCAGCTTTATTTAGCGAGATTTCGTAGTTTAATCGGTCGGAGGTAAATGGGGCGCGAAAATATATCTTTACCTGCACTGCCTGTAAGGTTACGTTTATATCATAGGTAAATGGGGCGCCAGCCCTTCCCGAAGGGGTGTGGGTCAGGGCAGGTAAGAATTCCTATAATTGACACTAATAATTTGTATACCACTTAATCAGTTCAGTTCTCATTGTAATAGTGAATAGATGTGCGAAAAGATTTCCGCTCAAGATTTTAATAGTGAGAAAATGTCGGTATCAGTAATTGAAAGATGTGAGTGGAAAGTATTTAATAGCCTATACAAAAATTTTACATTTTCCAAAGACAGTAAACAAAAGAATGTAAATATTTTTGATGCAATAAATGTTTCATAATTAATAAAATTTTTAAAAAATAGACCAACTTTTTATTTCGATACCTTTACTTTAAAAAAACATTGTACGCCCCGTTTACCTATAAGATTTTATTGTCCCCAAGATCCCTGCGCCCCATTTACCTGTTCAATAAAACTTTGGTGAGGCCTTGCGCCCCGTTTACCACCGCCAGTTTAATCGGGCATAGTTTCGAGTAAAAGTGTGTATAGGGCACTAAAAAATTCAAAATTTTCTGATCTAGGCCTTATTTTCAACCTGTATATCGTATTTTTTAGATATTACGAAAAAACCACTCAAGTTTTAAATCAACTGACTAGTTCATATATTTACAAATATAGTTTGCCGAAATGTTTCGACAAATAATTCGACCACAAGTTCGCCCAATGTGTGGCGGCGGCATTAAAGCATTATGCCAACAATCGTAAGTGTTAAAGTCACGAAATTATAACACCCATGAACATGATTACGATTTTAACACTGTTTAAAAATTGCACGTAAAACATTGTGGTAAACTTGTCCGATAAACAAAGAGACGCGTTTGCCAGTCCTGACACTCCGAAATATTTGACATTGACAGGCTCAATTTCATTACTGTCCCAGGGACAATAATCTTTTTGATTGTTTATAAATCTTCTGTATCAATGAAATGCTAGCGAACATCAAATTCAAATGCAACAATATGAATGAACAATGAACGCGAGCTTACAATATCCGACCATGTTGATGCGTAATATGAGTAAACCAACCTTTAAAATTTCACCAGGGAATTTTAACCTGCAGTGTTAAAGTCCGCCAGAAGCGGCACCGACGTTTGCGAGCCCAGTTCCCACGATCCGAAAGAGGAATTTCAACTGTCGGTGATTCACCCGAAGCAACACAGCCTGGTATGCAGACCGTTGGCTTGTGCTGTTCTTCTTCTTCCTTTTTGTTTGGTTAAGAAATTGGCAGATTCGCTGATCGTGGACAGAAAAACTTAAATCCGGTAGGTATTTCGGCCCATTATCTACAGTGGCCTGGGCAAAAAAAACAAACATTTTTTTTGCTAACGGTGGTGTAAAAATATTGTTCATGAAGACGAAAGAAAATATCTTAAAATTTTTTCAGCCCTCAATATTAACATTACGAGGTGCTAAGAGTCTAATCTACAGGCGTCTGACGATGTGTATGTCCCTCTACAGTAGATTTAAGAAACTAATTTAAAATTCTTCCTTGAAAAGTTTTAGGTCCAAAAACCGTTTAGCCCCAGATCTAGCATAATGCGAATTTGGAAAAGTCCCACAAGAGATTTTGCTAAAATGTACCTACCTAAAGCGAGGGGTAAACCACTGACGAAAATTTTTACACCACAGTTCCACTTTTTTCATATAATTCCACAAAATCCCATCACAATTAAATAACAATTCCACTTTATTTTAGATATTCATATCAATTGGCGGATCAAAACCACGTTTTCGACTTTTGTGTAGGGGGAAGCAAGAATACATTTTTGTCTTAAAGAATTTGATAAGCAAAAGAAAGTTTTCGCCTTAAAGAAAGGCTAAAAAACAAAAAATAAGGAAAAATTAAAGGTAAAAATTTCACCCAATTCCACACAATTCCATCCAATTCCATCTGCTTTTATCTACACCTCAATTCCTCAGTGGTTTACCCCTCAATTTTAATGAAATGTTTTGCAAGAGACGTGGATAATTAGTCCATATCAACGTACAACTCGCATAAGTCAATTAAAAAAACTGACATGCACGTATACAGACAAACATTTTTTTTTTTCATTGGCAATTTAAGAGTGATAACGCAGGAATTTTTCTGTTATATTATTATGATGAATATTTTAAAATTTTATGGCTGATACGTTTTATATTTTTGATACAAACGCAATAAAAACTGACAGACTCTATCCTTGGCGCATCGTAAAAATATTTCTGATTATAAATTATGACTACGTTTACAACGTAAACAGAAAATTCCAATTCATTGAGACATGAGTTGTAAACTTTGCCGTCAACTCAGAAGGCGCCATGCAACTAGTGCAATAGTTAGTTATGCAATAAGTCTGATAAGCGATTAAACAGGCCCACAAAAAAGTGGTGTGCTGGGTGTCTGACCCACCTGGTCTGGCGTATTTTTCCCGCTGAACACGAATCTGAGGTCAAAACTGGAGGTCAAACTGCAAAAACTAATTGCGCGGGGGAGGGCACTGGTATTTTTTTTATTATTATTGAAAAGGGGGTCATGTGGCACCTTATTTTAAAGGCCCTTGGATTCTCTATTTAACGCCACTTTGTTTTTAAAAATCAGCCCAGCCGTTCCAGACTTACAACCATTTTAAATTTGGCTTAAATACTTTACAGTGCGGTTTTAATGGTAGGGGAAAGTGGGGTGGATTCATACAAGGGGCACCTACATACATTGAGTTTATCTGAAGTTAGACACGAAGTAAAATAGTAACGTAAGTGGGTGTGCACAGTTTTTATGTGTGTTTACAGACTAGTGAAGTTTCGGAATTTTCGGTGCGGTAAGATCGAGTGCACAACACGGAACGTGTTTTTGCCTCGCGTAAGTAATTTCATAACGTAACTTTGGGCATATTTTATGGCCAGTTACTATTTTTGGATTAATTATTGCTATTTAATCCTAATTATAATAATAAAAAGGCACTAATTTAATGTGTATATTAATATCGATAAATACGGTTTTTCTATTTCAAATTTTTTTATTAATTAGCATGTGATGGGGCAGATTCATACACAAGTATATGGGGCACATTCATACTGTATAATTGTACCCATGGCCCTTTATGAATATTTTTTTAACTACTATTTTTTGTTACACCGACGACTATCGTTGTAAATATTATGTAAAGTAGTTTAAGTTTCATTTTTACGAAAAAAAACAGGGTGCTTTATAAACTTTGCGTCTTTTGGATGTCAAGGATCAGGTAATTTATCAGACATAGTGATGATACAACCATAGATCTTATGTCATAATCTGTTAATAACATAGGCATATTAAATTTAGGTTTTGTAAGTTAAGGTATCTTTGTGTTAACTAGAGTTTTTTAATTGATATAATTAATAATGTATAAGCAATATTTTTTTACATTGTGAAATTGTTACTTTTAATAAATATAACTGACTAAAACAAAAATGTTATTAAGTGTCTTTGGTAGATAACCATACATGTAACGTAAAGACCGTTTAATGACACTCTGTGCACTATTCGTTACTTATGTTCATATCACGAAACTATTTCGATGTTAAAATAGGCATTAACAGATTTGGATAAAACCTGTTTTTTTAATTTTACTATTTGTTTTGTATGTTAAAAAATGTATTTGTGTTTTTTTTGATAAAGTATAAGTATTTTTATAAAGTATAAGTATAAAGTATAGTATAAAACAATAATAAACAATAATTATGACGAATTAATAGTGATGTTAAATGTGCCCTTCGGTGGTATGAATGTACCCCACCAATGGGGTACATTCATACATTTTGCTTTTTTGTAAAAGTCCTATGGAAACTCGCGCATGTAGATTTTCAATAATATTAAGGTTCTACTACAATATAAAATAGTTAAGCTACTAGTACGTCATAAATTAAAAGAGATATACCTAAAACACGGCATTCCACAAAGCAAAATATAAAAACTGTATGAAGCCTCCCCACTTTCCCCTATTGGCTTGTAAGTCTGGAACGGCTGGGCCGATTTTTGAAAACAAAGTGGCGTTAAATAGAGTATCAGAGGGCCTTTAAAATGAGGTTCTACATAACTTTCTTTCAATGATAATAAAAAAATGCTCGAGCCTCCCTTGCCCCCGCAATTCGGTTTTTTGCAGTTTGATCCCCAGTTTTGACTTCAGATCCGTGTTCAACGGGAAAAAATACGCCCGACTAGGTGGGTGTAACACCCAGCACACACCAATTATTTTTTCTTGTTTGCCTGTGTTATTATTATTGTAGATGCAGTGTGGAAAATATACTTCTCGCATCGGATTTTTGCTGCATTTTTTGTAATCCCAGCACTCGTTTTTTCCTGTTATTAAAAGTTGCTGCCATTTGCGCCTTTCTTTTAACGTGTAAGACCGTTCTTCAGGACCGATCTGTCAAAAACATTTTTAAAAGGAACACCAAAAAAGAGTGGAATTCGACCGTTCACATGACATGTATAACATTTGACAGATTTGTTGTTTGGTTTATGTTTTAGTCTTCCGTGGTTTGTATTAATTTTTTTATTAAAAAAAAATAAATAACTCTTTGTTTGACCTCCGGACAGTGCGGACGTACGTAAAGGACTACAAAGTTCTTCCCGGAGTGGCGGCTAGAGGTGTCGTACGAACGTTTTTTACCTTCGGGGATCAAGGAAAGATTCACGCTAAATTGACGGCATCTTTCTTCTGGATCTAAGCGCTGTGAGCGAAGATTCCTATAAGCTGATGGTATCCTGTTTGGTGGTGAACACGAGGTATTTCTCAAATGGCGGGAAATAGATTGGCGTGCCATGGGAACTGTCAGTAGTGAAAGTGAAGGTTATACGTAACACCAGTAGCAGATCTTGGTTTGACAGCCGACAATTTATGCATTGCATCGATTGTTGAATTATTTGTTTTCTTTTTGGAATTTCTGGGAGCTACGAGCTCGATTATCCAGATTTTCCGCAGACGAAGCCCTGGAAAGCATAGTCCGGAAGGGGAGAGTGGTGGATTGGACCTGAAGGGACCAAAACCAAGAAAAAAAATAGAAATAGAAATAGAAAAAAATAAATACAATAAATTATAACAGGTTTGTTTTTTTAAAAGTATATATACTACTTGCTCTTTGACATATGTCATTAGTGTCAGAACACTTCACACACTGTAATAATGATGCATGGGGAATACACCCAATTCTGCATGTAATAAAAGTGACAGAAAGAAAAATGTCATGGAAGAAAATTTTTAAACTGTAATAAGGAGCTTTGAACCTACATATACTGTAGTGAGTCAGCATTAACATTAATATGATTATCCTGTTTACTCTAAAAGGGAATCCCCTGTTTTAATATTTAGTAACCAGCATATTACTTATCACTAAAATGACAGTTTCTTATTAATAAACAAGTTTATCTATTTATATTAGTACAATTTTCGCGGAAAACGTTTTTACAGGAAGTTTGGTTTTATCGAAATTATTCGGAAAAATGCGGGTTGGTATGCAAATATCATAAAACACATTCGACAAATATAAATGTGAAAAACATGGGGGAGTCCGTAATATTTTAAATGTAAATATGTTTAGTAAAAACTGTTATTCCCGGATATATTCTACTTAAAGCTTTTACTTTTAGGTTATTTCACACCAAAAAAAAATGGAAAATTTCAAAGTCGATTGATGAGATAAGGTCACGACATTCGCCAAATTGGCTAGCGCGGCTGTGACGTCAAGTCGGGCCATTTTCGGCCATGTTTGATTTTAGGCAGATCAGTGGCGTAGAATTAAGGAGAAAACAAAAAGAACGGTATGTTGTAAACAAAATTTATTGAATTATGTTAATAGGCATAACTTAAAACAAAAACATAAATGTGGTTTAAATAATGAAAATTAAAAATTATTAAAGCGACGACAGGACGATGAGGTACCTGGCAGAGCAAAACATTTTCCATGGTTTCGTAAGTCAAAAACCATTTTAAAAACTTTGTATACAGGGTGTCCGCTAATGAATGGTACACCGGAAAACCACAGATTCCTTATGCCAAAATATTAAGATTTAACCAAACATACCTAATATCCAAAAGTTTATAATAAGGAAGATACGGGGGTGTCATAGTAAAAATAAAAAGTAAATTTATTTCGATAATTGTTCCCCCTTTTTAAATATCTTAATAAAACGGTATCTAGGGGTTTTTAAACATTAGCTTTTCAGATCGAATATTAATTTTTGTGTGTAGACTAGAGGGCGACTATTTAAAATTCTCTAAAACTATACCCAATTTTTTGTTACTACTCTGTATGTATGTAAACTAGTAAGCTTCTCTATGCTTTCTGTACAAAAAAGGTATACTTAGTAAGAATCGGTCTTGATAACCGTTTTTAAGATATTCACGTTTTAGTTGTTCAGTGCACCCGAAAGTATATATGTACCTTCAATAACATCGTATTAGCTATAATTACAACTGCGCAGATGTAAATAGCTGATATCTAAAAACTCCTGGATACTGAGTTTTATTAAAATGTTTAAAACATATCAAAAATTATCGAAATGCATGAATAAAAAATATTTATATCTCTTTAACACCCCGTATCTTCCTTATCATGAACTTTTGGATATAAATATGTTTGTTTAAATCCTAAATGGGTATTTTCGCATAAGAAATCTGTATCATATGTATATAAAAACACGAATGACTGAAAACATTTCGACTAAATACTATCAAAATTTCTAAAATAAAACGAGTCCGAACCAATAATATGTGAAGTCTCTAAACTAACCAAAAATATTAACTGGAAATCCTTGCAAAATATACAAAATACAACCAAAATGAAAATGGCAAATTTCCACAGTTTTTACCGTGTTAACAAAGCTTCGACAAGGCACGACTCTGTCATCAGCTGATAATGCTACCAACTTTAAACAGAACTGCCAACCGAAATCGTAATTCTCACACCCCACGTCCCTGACAAAAGCTATCACCGGTCTTGCTTATGTCTAAACCCCTTCTCATAAAGAAACTCTGGGAAAATTTGTTTTCCTTTATGAATTTATTTTCCAGTAAAAAATAAGTAAACAACTTCTTATGAATACATGCCCTAAACGTTTTATTTTTTGAACTACAGGGCGTTTGTGATACTCATTTTTTATAATAACTTTTCTCCTAACTTGTAAGGTTAGTTTATATTTATAAAGGTTACGACATATCCTCAACTTTAAGGCGGTTCGAGGTCGGGGACGCAAGGAAGGGCACTCCACGGAGAAAAGTTGGCAAGACTGGGTAAAATCAAAGCTGATGATCAATCCAGTGGCGTCTAGAATTTGCGCATTTCATTTTGCATTGTTTTGGAAGAGATATTTGTTGAAAGATGTAATTCCAAAGGTTTTTATTTAAAGTTAAAGAATTTACAACTTAATAATAATTTAAAACTGTTGTGTAAACGGTTGTTCTACTAATACAATAAACTGTATATCTCCGGCACTGATCAACATGGCCGAAAAATAGGAGATGTGACGTCATAACACGTCAAAGCAATATGGCCGAATGTAGTGACCCTATATAGACCGACTTAGAGTTTTTCTTATTTTTGATGAGAAATAACCCCCTTAAGTTTCTTGCTAGAGTATCTGGACACCTTGTAAATATATTCAGTTAAAAAGCCATTTTCTGTGAAAAATGTCTTCTTCTTCCCCATCACTTTTTAAAAGCATTTTTTTACCTAAACTTTGATTCAAAAATGGTCCCAACCAAACACGATTCACAGTTTTTAAACTTATTTTCATATTTTTTTATTTAAATTCGGTAATTTTTAGTGTCGAACGAGATTTCGGTTTCGGCCAAAAATCAAGGTTTGAGGGGCAGTTTCGGTTTCGGACAAAATTGGCAACGCTCCCTTAATTTGATATAATTATCAAAACCTAATTGTTTTTTAATAAATGTTTAAAACACAACAATTATGCAGTGTTTTTATTTTATGTCTCTAATTAATGCAGTATAATAGGAAAAACGCACGAAATTTTAGTATTTTAAGGTATTTTATACTTGACCACGTGAGTTTCGGTTTCGGTTTTGCCGAAACTTAAGCCACAGCTGAACATTCGGTTACGGCCGGAAAACCAGTTTCGGTCGGACTCTAGTAATTTCTAGACTAAAAACCAGTTACAGAGCTGCCACAAGCGTCATACAAATAAAGAAGGCAATCAACTATCGCTGTCTAAACGCGTCGTTTACATCGTGTGCGAGCAACAAAAAGGAGAATAATCGAAAGTGAGACAGAGGTGGTGACGTCGTGGCATCTTCTCTACTGGCGAGAACTAGTGTTGGAACCTTTCAAATGATCTTCGAACATCGAGATATTCGAAATGTTTCGAATATTTCTTCCGAATATTCGTATTTCGTCGTGAAATATTTCATGAACGAGCAGTCATGAATTTATATTCGTAAACACCGAACACAAATACGAAAGATACCGAATGAATGATGAATGATATTTATATCTAGGCGTTTAATATAGACAACCCGTAAAACATACCCCAAACCATTAGTAATCAAACGAATAAAGAATATCAGCTGTAATATTTATGATTAAATAACTACAAAACTCGAAAACACTCGGAATAAGACGTGAAATAATTCGTTGCCGCAAATAGCAACAATCTTTCAATCGGTATTTCGACAGAATAAAAGCTTATTGGCAATGAAATATAAAATGTTCCGAAAGATCTTTTGCATTGAAATATGAAATGTTTTGAAAGATGTTTCGAAAGATCTTTCTCAATGAAATATAAATATTTCGAAAGATCTTTCGAATATTAAAATCTTCCGAATACGAATATTCGAATATCGAAATCTTTCGAATATGCACACCACTAGCGAGAACTTTACACATAAGCCGTTTTGTTTTGACCTATTTTTTATTATTTGACCATTCTAATTATACCCCAAAAAAAAACATACGCGGCGAATTGAGAACCTCCTCGTTTTTGAAGTCGGTTAAAAAATACATAATTAGGACAATGCAATTAAGATGTTTTCGAAGTGACAAACAAACAAAAAACAAAATTATTATTAAATTACCAGTTAATAGAGAAAAACAATCGGCCGTGTGATTTTCCTTAACTGGGCGCATTATTTACTAGTTTGCCGACGATGTAAACAACATAATCAAAAGCCAGTATTAAAAGTCATTATTATGACTAACTATCAACGCCATCGGATAAATTCTAGTTGTTGTATCAGTTCCAGTTTAAAATTACTTTGTTTATGTGTGACTTTATAGTCGTCAAAGAGGCTATAATTATAGATGGGTCCACATTTAATTCATTCTGAAAGCAATACCGCAACGTACACAAAAAATGATAAAGTAAACAAACCTTTTCGAATGCACATAGCCTCGGACAGAGCCTGATTAAATATTTTTAGATAAATATTTAGAAAAAACATTGCTAAAACACGTATCACGTACTTAAAAAACATTCTCTTATTTCGCCTCTGTCCTACTATAAAACCGGTGGCACGTGGCGTGGTACTAGAAACCATAGATAACCTACATTTAGATCCGCAGTGGTAGAAGCATTTTCGGATTTTTACGACCTCGCGCAGTGGGTGGACGAACATGCGCACTTAAAAGCCGTGGCAAAATACAAACACCGGCACCCCGTACCCTTCGTCCGCGGTCTGACCGTAACGCTCATTAGCTATCGTACTTCGAACAGAAAACCAGGACGCGCCGTCGACAACGTCTTTCCGATAATGCGGATAGTTTGTTTGGGGCCGGGTGCGTTTACCCTCAACTGGCTTGCGCACAAACCGGTTTTTTCCCATGAAATGTAACTTTTGTTTCGCGCAGGTTATAACATTAGCAATCCATCGAGATCAGTGCTAGAAACTCGTCGGGTTGAATATTTTTGCTGCAATAAATCATTGTTCACAAAAGGGTTTGTTTACTTTATCATCTCTTGTGTTCCATATTACATTTATTTTTTAACCAATCCAGTTGATATTTCGCAAAAACTTTTTTTTTTATTTGTTAACACCCCGTAGTTCAAAAACTAAGAAGTTTAGGACATATGTTTATATAAAGTTTTTTCTTATTTTTCTTGTAGAATCGCCCCGTTAAGTTTGTCGGTTGAGTTACTGGACACCCTGTATGTATGTAGGTAATTTGATTGAAATTGATGAAAACTTTGATGTCTATTGGTGCCTAAACGGTGAGGTTTATCGACTTAAATAAAGAATACCTTAGTTTTTAAGTTTTGATTGTCTATAAAATGGCGCCCCCAGCTTTGCGATATCCGTCAAAATAAAAAGTTATGATGTAAATAAATTTTAAGTTTTAAGTAAAGTGCCCTCTGACGGTATTTAAAAAAGTTTTTGTCTTAAAATTTTAGAATCCGCAAAGCTCGATTTGTATGCCAAATATCAAATGGAATGGTGGAAAAATAAATGCAATATGGAGAAAAACCAAAATAAAAATTGAACTTTGACGGCTTGTAACTCGAAAACGAATGATATTTAAAAAAAAAATTATGAAGCTCTACCCTTATTTTGTCAAGTAGCATCACCCCCTTAAGTTTCGTGATCGCTTTTTAATTCACCCTGTATGGAAGCGGCGCTTTAACCCAGCCAGTCAAGATTTCCACAATGTTTTATATGCAATTTTTAAAGAATGTGTCAAAAATGTTAAGGGTTACAGTTACGAAACCATAAGGCACAAACACATTTGGCCGCTAAGTGTTCTAATTTAAATTGTCAAATCTAATTTTATAATTAAGTTATCAACATAATTAAAAAAGAAAATGTTAAGGAAAGGTGAACCTATCACTTAGGCGTAATCTTTGTTATTTACTCTTAACAAAACATCCTACTGGGTGATTAAAAGTTTTTGAAAAAAATGAATAATTTTTATTCGCCCTGTAGTACTTCTCATTTTCTAAGCACTCTATTTTTAATCGGGAAACTAAAACTACACTTAATGCACATAGTAATTTTGCACAAACGAGGCGCACATGGTATTTATTTGAAAATACGTGGATTTTAGATAAGATAAACATTTTGCAACTAATTCATTATGTTTTAGTACATTGTATTACAATGTGCCGGCGGCGCAATGCCGAGAACTTAGGCGCAAATGTGGATTAGTGTTTATTATTGAAACGAAATTGTTTTCGCTTTTTATTTGAGTTAGACCTTGAAATTTATCATTTTATAAAAGTGATTTAGGTTTAATGATTCTATACCGAGTGAGATACAAAGTTCGCACGCTTATATACAGTGTGGTCCATTAAGTATGCAACAAGGACGTATGGACCAGGTTTATTACGTTTGAGCTGTTGTCATCAATACATCACAGTAAAAGCGCTAAAAATGCGGTTTGCCAAATTTAATTTTTCCACTCTAAACTTACTAACCACAAGTAGTTGTTGGATAAGCCTCTATATTAAAGAATTTTGTAATATAACTTTTAAATAAACAATACATATATTTTTATCATTTTTAGATATCATAATAAAAAATATGTTCAAATATTATAAGTTATAATCTTTTTTTTAAAAAGTAAAATTCTGAAAATACGTGATTACTTGTTAATCCCGGCAACGCCGCCAGGGATTTTACTCTATCGTAAATAAAATATGAATGAACTTTTCTTAAACGCTTGTGGATGACGCCCCCTTTGTTTTGTCATTTCTGTTGGTTTCTGTCATTTGACAATTTGGAAAGCCCAAAAAGCTTATAAAAGCGTTTTTTTGTGTATTTTCTGGTGTTTTTGGTGATTAGAAAGTGTTTTTAAAGACAATATGGGTAGGCAGTGCTTTTGTTTGTAGAAAGGTAGACTATTCATTTCCGCACCTCACTTTCACAGGTAAATAGAGACCAACGTCGTTGGGTGCATACTATCGACCAAGGCCAAAGTAAGTCCGCCATTTTCATCTCTCGCTTGCCTCATCCCCCTTTGCCTATTAGGATTGTTGGCTTAATGTTTATCATAAAATTATGAATGAATCGCTGGGTCCATACGTCCTTGGTATGCAACAAATGTAAAACTTTTGTATTTTTTTTCGCCCTTTCGGGGTCATCCCACCCAGGCCCGACGACCGCCCCCTAGGTGGTGCACTGCAGCCTGAAGGCTATGTGTACCTTGACCTACTCTGCTTCCCATTCACACCATTTTATTTGCAGTTTGTCAGAAAATTTTATTTCTCATAAAAGTTGGTGCATGGTCCGAAACTGTATTAGCAGTAGTTAGTTTAATTAAAAGTTAAATGATATACCGAGTAGGTCAAAAAAGAAAAACCGCTTAAGAGTAACGTAGGTACCCTTATTTTTAAAAATACAACAATATGGTAAATAAAAAAGTTATTTAGAATCAAAATTTATGTCTAAAATACCAAGACATGGCCTCCTATTTAAATTTGTTATATTTTTTTTTTGGAAAATTTTGAATTAATCTTGTACGATACAGATATTTGTTATTCTGTTTTAATATTTCTTTAAAGCAGTTCCAATCAATCGAAAAAAATTGTAAAAATTGAACTGCATTTATATTTTTTTAGCTTACCGCTAACTTTAAGTTTGTTGCAAGGATATTTACTAGGGCCTAAAATTATACAAATATGCTTTTTATTAAGGCAAATATACTATGAACAATAAAATGCGTATAAAATTCCTTATTTACCTTGTAAAATTTTTGTTTAAAATTTTTATGAAAGTGTAGAACAGATAAATTAAAATTAAAAATAAATAAAAAGGACGCCATGATTTGGTATTTAGGCATAACTTTTAATTTTAAAAACTTTTTCTATTTAACATTTCTTTGTATTTTTAGAAATTAGGGCACTTTACTCTTAAACTATTAATTATTTTCTCATTTTTTAGTTCGTTATATTGCACAAAATTCTTAATATAACAGCAAATTAGAACATACTATTTAATTAAGCAGCAAAAGAAAATAACCAGCCTCCCATGAAATGACAATGGTAGCAAATTTTAAAATTTGCAAAAGATTGCAACTCACTAAAAAAATTTCTTCTTCATTAAGTAGCAAAGTTTCAAATTTTGCCAACAGATGGCAATCCAGGCAATGTTTGGACCGTTGCCAACATTTTGCAATCCACTAAAAAATTTCTTCTTCATTTAATAGCAAAGTTTGAAATTTTTCCAACAGATGGCATCCTAGGTGTTGTTTTTATAATATAATGGAATTTTTTTCCTGGCGATTAAAAAAAAAAAAAGATAAAGGGATACTGTTTGCAGATTATTGCATTGTCATGGGTCCTTAATACGTGTGCAAAGTTTCAAAGAAATCGAATAGCTGGAAGTTGGTTAAAAATTAGGCTCAAAGATTCCGTTACATAGGCAGCCAGACGCCATTGATTTGGTATTTTGGGCATAACTTTTAATTTTAAATAACCTTTTCTAGTTAACATTTCTTTGTATTTTTAGAAATTAGGGCGCTTTACTCTCAAGCAGTTTTTGATCTTTTGACCTACCCAGTATACCATAAAACTTTTAATAAAACTAACTACTGCTAATATAGTTTTGGACCACGCACCAACTTTTATAAAGAATAACATTTTCTGACAAATAGCAAATAAAAAAGTTTTCCATTTTTTGCATACTTAATGGACCACACTGTATAGTTTTTAATTTTCAAGTGTGATAGGCGAAAGTTGTCGAGTGATAAATCAGAATAATAGGGAGGCTAAGTGAAAGTAAAGCAAATAAGCACTGCTCCAAGGTATCATATAGTTGCTGGAATACCTCGAGGAACTCAAGGAACTGACAGGACGGAACAATATAAGGTCGATGCAGGTGTCAGGGCCAATGATGCCGGAACGTGGATTAATCGCAACCCCTTTCCTAGCATCGCGCCCGTATGCCACACAGCGTCGCGATTGGTTGCGAAACATGTCAGCTGACAAATCGATGATAACCCACACACAACTTGTGTTCGCGTCTTGGCAGGGTACTAATTTTGACGCTGTGTGAGATGCGAAGGGGATGCTAGGGAAGGGGGTACGTTTTACCCATATTCTGGTAGCTCTGGTCAGGGCACTGCGAAATCCGACCCAACGAAAATGCAGACGAACTGGCAAGAATGAAGTCAGCCACAACATTTGTCGGAGTCGGGCTAGCACCAGTCCTTGGAGGGCCAAAGAGCATTTTCCAAAGTGCGGTCCAAAACTGGGTAAAGGATCAACAAATACTGCACTGGGACAGGCTTCTTTAACATATACATGGGAAAATATAGGTCAGAGAGTAAATAACAACTCAGGATAAGAAGAAATCCACTAAGAACAATTACAGGTCTCCTTACTGGACATGCTCCAGTGAAAGAACATCTGAACAAACCGGGGCTGTGTAACGGAGATCCGGACTGGAAGTTATGTAGAGCAGAGACCAAAACAGTAGCCCACTTTTTATCATAGTAAGAGGCATCATCATTATCAAAATACAATCTTCGGGGTGTTTCGAGTACCCCCGAAAATATACCATACACGCCTAGCAGACATATACCGCTTTCTTCGAGGAACCAGGGTACAGGAGTGGGTACCATAAAACAGGAGTATGGTAAATAAGCCGTCTGCCTGCAGCAGCACCATGCAGATGGCTTCCTGATAAAGCAAGAGAGAAAAAGAAGAGCTGAAAGATCAAACGTGTAAATTCTAGAATTATAATTTAATTATTATTTCTAAGCTTTCTTTGACCTTTGAGTATTACGGACGTTTCATAGAAAACCACATAGTTTTTCCGGATTTGGAGGCTAAAGGAGCTAAAAAAGCGTTTCTTTAAGAAACGGCTCACCCTGTCATCTAGTAGTGTCGCGGAAGTGTATTTCGAGGGCTGGAGTGATTTCTAACCCTTTTGCTCTAAAATCTCACGTAGTACGTTCGTCCACGTGACTGAGAGCACATGATCTCAGACTTTTGACGCCAATAAATTGATAGAAGCAACCCGGCAAGTATTATTTTCATTTAAAAACGCTCTTACAAGCTCTTTTTTCTCTACTTATTTAAAACTCTAGTCCGGACCTGCATCAGCCTATTCAAGGCTATCTCAAACCAATTAGGGTTCTTTTCTCAAGTTGCGAAAAGCAATTTCTGGCGTTGATGGTTGTTTGTTCGGTCTTGTTTACCCCAGAACGTGAAAATGTCGCCACTAAAATGACTAAATGGCATGCACGAGTTGCGTCAAATTATATAAGGCATTCAGAACATCTTATTTTGATGAAACTAAGGCGTTCTGAGGATGTTTTTAATATCGGGGCTAGACGAGCGAAGTGGAAAATAAGGGGGTGGAGAAGAGCGAAGGTTGCCTTTATTAAGTTTTAATAACACCATCACGACGGCTCCTAAGTTTAGTTCGGTAGATACGAAAATAGACATGTTATAAATTTCATATTCAAGTACGTTTTATACAGAGTGTTTCTAACACTTCTCTCCAGATTTTGATACCGCCAACGAAACCATCTCATTGGTAAGTATTGTGGCAGTTTGGTGATAATGAACCATAATATGGTCCAGTGAATTATCCCGCACGATCATGTGATTTGGCGCTGTGTGACTTCTGTTTATAGGGCTACGTGAAGTCGAAGGTTTATGCTAACAACCTAAGAACAATAGAGGGTTTGAAAACCAACATTAAAAATGTTATTTGTGTGATATCGGTCCAAATGTGTGAAAACTTTATTCTAAATTGAACTGGTCAAATTCGCTACTATCAACAAAGTCGCGAAAGAGATTTGGCCGATATTATTTTTAAATCATAATTTAATATTAAAATTCTAAAGCACTAATTAGATCACCCTTTAATATGTTTGCTTTTTCCCTTTAATAGTCGCTGGGATAGTAATGAAATTGACTTCATGATAATAATACTTTAAAACCCGGGGATTTATTTTGACGAGTCTACCACGAATATTGATACCACCATATAAGGAAGTGGCGCTTTAACCTAGCCTGTCAATGTCCAATGTTTCGGGTGTCGGACTGGACAAACGCGTCAATTTTGTTGTCGAGCCAAAAATCGTAAGGTTTACAGTTACGAAACTCGCTCAATGCGATACCCAAATCTTGTCGATAGAACTTATGGTTTCGTGACTATAACACTTACGATTTTTGGCACAATGTTTAAAAAATGCATGTCAAACATTGTGGTAAACTTGTCCGACAAAAAAGTGACGCGTAAGCCCAGTCCGAGACCCGAAACATTTGACATTGACTGTCAAGGGACTATTCGAAAGTTAAGTAAAGCTTACTTTGGTAAGAATTTGCCCAATGTAATACTTTTTCCAACTAAGGTTGTTTGTTGTTTCAATGATCAAAGTACAAGTTCACAGTGAAAAAAGCTACGACTGTTCATAGATAAAAACCTAATAAACCTTCGGCATTTCAAGAATCCATAAAAAAAACTTGTTGTTTTCACAGACTAGATAAAATGCAGTTAGTGGAAAACAATTTAAATATAGCACGTATCCTTATTTCATTAGAAGCGAAGTAAACAATTTTTTTCTTTACTGTATCAAAACCGTTAATTTTTATTGTTTCCCTTGAAACATGTTAATTTTATGGTTTTTAAATACATGTAAGAGATAAAAATAAAATTGTTGGTGTAGGTTGGTTCTGGTTAATTCAGCTGACTTTCATTACCAGCAAATAGTGTACGAGGTTGTGTGCAAACGGAAAGCTGCTTTAAACAAGTTCACTGCCTCACAAGTTCGTTGATTGGATATCTTAGGGCAGGTTTAGTCACACACCATGGTTGGTTAGTTTATTCTTGGCTCTTTCAGTTCAATTTGTCAGCGACCTCATCCCGTCTTAAAGCCTAACAAAAGGTAGAGCGACCCTTCTACATTAATTTCAAGTTAAGAAAGAGGCCGTTCATATTTTAGGGAGACTTCGATGTTGTCTGGCTCTAAACCATATTGAAGTGCCTACCTAAATTATTTAAAAATTTAAGATTGTTTACATATCAGCAGACTTTGACAGCTGCATGTCAGTGTAAACTCTCGATATGCGCAGAAGCAGTTAAAGATATAACCTTTTCTGTCAAAAAGGCGTCACTTCCGGTCGCCATGTTGCATTTGGGCCGCGGTACCCGTGCCGAATTGTAAATTTGAGCTGTTAGTTTTTCGAAAGGGTCTTCTAGTGTCTTTGACCAGATAATGTAGGCCACGATCTAGATGTTGTTTTTATCACCTGTTTAGACAGTCTGAGGAGTGAGTGAGTCTCCAGGTACCCAAAGAAGTACTATGCTATTGTTTTTAACAGGCTCTTTTAAATCATTTAAGCAGTTTATCGTGATTTTCGACGTGACATATCCTCCTGAATTACCCGACCTTATACCAAGAGATCATCATGTATTTGGTGCACTTTATGAACCATTTTTTAGGAACAAATTTCAAAGTAATTTTAGCCTTGGGCACTTTATTTTCTTAGGTATTACAGCATTTCTAATTTTAAAAGGGAATTAAAACTTTTACTTAAAAATAACATACATATTTGATTTTCATATTATTGTCACCTCGTAATTAATAATGCAATCACTACCGGTAGAATTAGATTGTAGTAATTAATTGTGACATAAATTTTAAAAATAAATTGTAAATGCCATGCACTATTTTTTGTGTGGTTTGGTGATTTGTCGTTTTATAAAGTTTAATTAGGTAAATGCACTGACATGTTTAATTATTATGTAAGTGATAAATAAAAGAAAAGCTGTTTTTATTTATTATAATTTATTTATTGTATAATTTACTGTAAGTTTAAATAAATTGTCTAATCCGGTATCTTTGTTTTTTTGCGAAAACCTGAACACTTTAAGAGCGTACGCGCCTGCATGTGAAAGGTAACATTACTTTCAATGCAAAACTTTTTGTGAGGCGTAGGGCATAGGGTGCGTCGTACGTTTCATGTGTAAGTCTTGTTACACATAAGACATACGAAAGCCCTACGCCGGATGCATTAAAAGTAATGTCACATTTCACATGCAGGCGCGGCGCGTACGTGTTAGATTACATTACGTTCAATGCAAAACTTTTTGTCAGGCGTAAGGCGTTCGTATAGTAGGAACATTTTAAAAGCGCAAATTCTGTACCCTTTGAAAATAATACAAAAAAAAACATAAAAAGGCCGCCTGCAATCGGACAATTTTATACAAAGGCGCCGCTATCCTTTATTTTGGCCAAAAAGCAACTTTGAAATTTTAATGGCTCATGGCTGTGTATTTCAAAGTAGATACTCCAAACTACATGTACGCAAAATTATAAAAGGATAGGACGACTTCTATTGGGGTAATAAAAAACTTGAAAATGTATTTTAAGTAAACATAAATATACAACATTTAATCTACTAAGTTTATTATTAGCCTTACTAAAAAAGTAAAAGAGTTTAAATAATAAGAGCTATTGTTGTGTTTCCGATGCAGTCTCGCGAAGTCTCGCTACTTTTGTCAAAGATTTTTTACCTTTTTCTTTATCAGTTTTTGTACTTACAATTGCCTTTCTACTTTTTTCTACTTCTGAGTGTAAGGAAAGATACAAGATTTTTTTATAATTTACAAGGTTTTCCATTTCAAAATTTAATATGTTTTGTCCTACACTGTATATCCTAAAAGATAAAAGCATTCTGATGAAAGATATGGATTCCACAGAATCTACCCAACAAAACAGTGTTTTTATTTATTTTGTACGTTAAAAAATAAAAAAGTTGAGAAGATATATCTCTATTACGCTTCAAAGAATAATTTAAAATTATTTTTTCATATTTGGATGGTCATATTTCCGAAACTAATTGAGATAGACACATCAAATGTAGTATTTTTTAAAGCATTTTAAAAGATTTTTTTGGTGGTGTTATAATATTTATGGTATTCTATTTAAAAAATCATACCTATTGTCGTACCCTGTATATTATATCAGATAATAATCATCGGATTACTGATTAGAATACTACCGAATTAACCAAACAAGCTGACATTTTAGTTTATTTTGTACAATAAAAAATAATAATGTTAAGGGGGGTGTAAATTTATAATAACAAATAATAAGTTTTAGGTTTCCAAAAAGCATTTGTAATAATTTATAATATTTTTCCAGTAAAAAGCACCTTATTTTAGGTTAGATTGGTAAGTTTCAAAATTTTGACCAAAAAAATTAATTTCTATCCCATAGTGCGATGACCAGCTGCATCAACCGGCATATCATAAAAGAAATATAGCAAACGCGGCCGCGAAGACAAGCATGCCGATTTATTTGCTTTAAACTTTTTGTGATTTTTTTTCTCATCAAAGAGCACGGAATTTACATTTTTAAACTGTTCCTTCTATACGTCGTATGTGTAATAGAACTTAGCATTATTATGACGCCCAAAGAAGGGCTGTTTGCCTTGATGTTAACAGAAGTGACACGTTTTTTTATATTAAAAATTTCAAATCAAAAACTGAATATATTTAAGTTGTCATATTTATTAAACCTGAAAAAATCTGGGAATTTGAACGTATAAACATGCTAAAAACCCTCTTCTAGTAAATTTATTTAAAAAATTATATTACTGACCAAAAATAAATGAACGGCGATATCTACACATTATTTTTTTTTAGTATCTAGGTGGAAATGGATGATTTGGCATTTGCTTTTAAGTCGAGGGGTAAACCACTGTAGAAAATTTATACACCACAATTCCACTTTTTCATATAATTTCACCACAATTTCACAAAATTCCATCACAATTTCACACAAATCCATCACAATTTCATGACACTTCCACTAAGCTTAGAAATTGATGATATGAAGTGTGTGTGTCAAAGCCTCTTTTTCGCCTTTGTATTTTTTTGTCATAAAAAGCAGTTTGAAGAAATGCAAGAAACAATTTTACAACAGCTTCACAGGTGTTCTTATCATACATTCCATTTCATTACTGGCTTAGAACGATTTTCAGCAAATATAGCAAATTTTAGTGACAAATTGGTATTTTTGTAGAAAACGATGCCGTTAGCTGTTGGTAAATATTTTTAGGTTAAGCTCGAGGTTAAGCCGTTAAGGTATTAAGCTTGTATGTAAATGTATATGTTTGAGAATAACAGAGTATTCACAGGATTTTATAAGAAAAAATAAATAGTTTTTGTACAAATGTAAAACAAAAATGTGTTTTTCTTTTGGCATAAGGAATCTGCGGTTTCTTTGTGCAACATTAGAGACATTTTGCACCCCTTATTTTGCAATTCCGTTATGGTTAACGTTATTCTGAGACTGCGCAGTAACGCAAACATGATCCGTTATCGTTATTAACCATACCGGACTCCTTTAATTACGGATGAATACCGAAGAGCTTATCGTTATCGTTATTGTTAAACTGCGTGGTTGCCGGATTGTAGAAATTTTATTAAAAAATTATTTAAAAGGTTAAAATTTTAATGCCGTATTAATTAAAATATCATTTATACAAAGGCTCTAATTAGCGAAAAATCTATAGCAGTAATAAAAATCAAATAGTGTTAAGAAATTAAAACGGACTTGCACTTTTACGGATATTCTAAATCAGTAATTAATTTAGATATTACAATCTGGCACACTTGCTTTTTATTCTACTACCAAACCTAACCTTACTTTTGTGTTTTGCTTATACTGTATTGTTTGCATCTACTTTAAAAACGAAATCAACAGCAGTGTTTGCATATATTTAAATATCCATTTATATATCTTATGAAGAATAAAAGTAAATACTGATTTTTCGTTAACTTTAAAATCGGTGAATCACAGGCAAAAATAAGGTTATGTGTCAAAAGCGCAGACGCAAGATAAATTTCTTAAAAGAGGCTGCAAAATCTCTGTCTAAAACTGCTGCCGTAATCGTTATGTTTAATAACGATAACCATAAGGAGGCCTAAAAACGTCTGTTATTTTAAGAGGTGCAAAATGTCTTAATAAATTAATAAGCAGATATCCTGTATTTTCTATAATTTTTCCTCAATATATTTTGTGACCAAATATAAATTTTCTTGTACAACTGTAATAAATGATTAAAATAACTTTACAAACATGAGTATAACATTAATGAATGTTTTATTTGATTTGACCTTTGGCGAATAAAAACGAAAACAATGAAAATTCGTCAGAGATAATAAAAAAATCACACGTGGTATATATTTTGGCGCCGTCAGATAAAAGTCTATTAGTTTTGAGCGTGTAGTTCGACACATTTAGAATAAAGTTATCTGTGTATGTGCTACTTTCACTTTCGTTGATCAGGAAACATTTTAATACCATTGATGGATGACAGGAAAACATTTAGGCGAAAATAATCATTTTCATGATGATAATTTTTGTCCAAATATATAATTCTTATAAAAATAATATTTAAATACACTCATGGACAAAATTATCGCAACAGTTCGATTTTCTCCATAAGCAAAATGCATTAATTTAAATGGCCATATCTCTTTTTAATTATTAGGTTATAAGGACAATTAACCCTTAAGTACTAAACTGGAGTCTCTCCGACTCATTGCGATTTTCTATTCTCTTTCTCTCTCTCTATTTTTTTTCTTGGTTTTGGTCCCTTCAGGTCCAATGCACCACTCTACCCCTTCCGGACTATGCTTTCCAGGGCTTCGTCGGCGGAAAATCTGGATAATCGAGCTCGTAGCTCCCAGAAATTCCAAAAAGAAAACAAATAATTCAACAATGGATGCAATGCATAAATTGTCGGCTGTCAAACCAAAATGTGCTACTGGTGTTACGTATAACCTTCACTTTCACTACTGACCGTTCCCATGGCACGCCCATCTATTTCCCGCCATTTGAGAAATACCTCGTATTCACCACCAAACAGGATACCATCAGCTTATAGGAATCTTCGCTCACAGCGCTTAGATCCAGAAGAAAGATGCCGTCAATTTAGCGTGAATCTTTCCTTGATCCCCGAACGTAAAAACGTTCGTACGACACCTCTAGCCGCCACTCCGGGAAGAACTTTGTAGTCCTCTCACTGTCCGGAGGTCAAACAAAGAGTTCCCTTTTCAGAACTATGTGGTGTCGCCAGCGACAATGAGGGGACCAATGGGATCTAAGAATTTTTTGACAGACTTCCCCACTCTTTTGTCGTCAGCGACAGCCTCTCGAGTTGAATTTTTAAAAACGTGTCGCCAGCGACAATTATGGTGTTGCAGCGACACGATTCTTGTCGCAGCGACACGATTCTTGTCGCAGTGACACGATCCTTGTCGCAGCGACAGAGCATACTAATGTTGTTCCCCTACAACGACACGGCGGGGGATTGTCGCTAGCGACACGACGTAGTTCTAAAAATGAGGCTTAAGTAGTTACGTGGTTAAAATCCTTGCTAAAAGTGTAAGAGGAGTCTTGGAGACTCATATGTAGTGAAAGTGTAACAATTTAGAATGTTAAATAAATTTTGTTTTTTGTGTTATTTTTGTTTATTTTAGGGTAGAAAATGGCTCAGGTTATTTTTGTTTATTTTAGGGTAGAAAATGTCTCAGGTGTCATCTTTATCAAAAGAAGTTAGATTTGGGGAAATAGATTACGAAAGTACATTAGAAAATGGGTTTAAAGGAATAAATGATGCCAGCGATATCGACTAATTTGAGAAAGATGATGCAGTTCTATCAAATCATAAAACAGACAGCAAACAATCAATGTTGGAGAAGAAAAACGATTTGGAACTAGAAAAAAAATAGTCTAATGAGGGTCAGCAAAATGAAAAATAGTTACAAGTGGGCAAAAAGTACACCTTATATATGCTAAAAAATTTACTGGAAGCTTGCATTGCACGTTTTAATATCTGAAGAAAAAAAACGTGTTTTTACATTTTGTTTATTTGCCTGACACCTTAGTCATTGGAAAAAAATAGATAAATTTATTTTTTTAATATGTTGAAATTTTGCCTTAATAAAACTGATTGATATTAAAAACTATATTATTTAAAATTGTTTCATAAAGTTTTAGTAGGAGTTGTTATTTACTGTTAACAATTCATTCTACAGGGTGATTAAAAGTTTTTGGCAAAAATAAATAATTTTTAATCGCCCTGTGTGATTACGCCAAAGATATAGCTTCGCCTTTTCTTAACATTTTCTTTTTGTAATTGTCTTGTAATAACTTAATTACAAAAAACAGCTAAAAGGCACCTTCCTTAATCACCACGTTATGGGGAATTAAAAATTACGTTGGCAACGTTGCAATTACAATTCAGCGCCTTCACCGGATACTTTTTGAACTAGTTTGGGTCACTATGACATTTGTTTGTCATATTTTGCTTGCTGTTGTTGCTGAGGGTATTGCGTTTTTTAAATATTTTTTAAATTTATGGTAATTTTCTAGAAACCTGCAGCAACTCGATTTTAACGAAATTTGGTGTACGTGGGTTTTTAGGGCGCTGATCACGAATCTGAAAGATTTTTGGCGGAAACGTTTCGTTCTCGAGATATTCATCATCAAAATTCAAATTTAAACTAAGCTTATTTTCACCATTTTCCCTTCTTTTGCACCCAATTCTTGATTTAAGCTAAAGTGTCACAAAATATTTGATTTTTCACCTTTTAAAACCCCGTTTTTCTACGTTTTTTATATTATTTTTGCATTAAATTGCGTGGCTTTTCTTTGATAATGCGGCAACCATACATACACATAGGGCTTCATGGCACACTGGGATTGAAGTGATTCAAAGTATAGCTATGCAATTAAATGCAAAAATAATGGAAAATACGTAAAAAACGGGGTTTAAAAAGGTAAAAATTAAATATTGGGTGCCACTTTAGCTTTAAATCAAGAATTGTGTGCAAAAAGAAGGGGGAATATTGTAAAAATAGGATTAGTTTAAATTTCAAGTCTGATGATGAATATCTCAAGAACGGAACGTTTCCGCCAAAAAATTCTTTCAGATTCGTGATCAGCGCCCCAAAAAACCACCGTATACCAAATTTCGTCAAAATCGGAGTTGCCGCAGGTTTCTAGAAAATTACCAAATTTATTAAAGAAATTCAATAAATTATAAAAATACAGTTTCCAGTTTGTGGTGAATGTTTTAGTAGTGGTCATCGTGAATTTTATTTAAAAAATTCTGCATGTAAGCAAAATATAAAAATTTAGGTTACCTTTTTTCGTTTACAATCGAAATAAATTATTTTTTGTTAATACGTTTACTTCAATTACCGATAATATATTTAGCAATTAAACTGTCAAAATAAATCTTTCCCACGATTTTTTTTTATTACTCCCGACGTGTGCGAAATCCCATAAATCAGTCGGGAGCCGCGCGCCACTGTCCCACGGTTCGATTTCCAGGCAAAAACATAAACATGTTTTTCCCCAACTTCAATTTCCATGAAATGGAGTAGCACGCAACGTTAAGTAAACAAATAACATTTTATTTCTAAAAATACGCCGCGTAATCATCGAAACCTGGAATCGGTTGTTAAGGGGGAGTAGCTCATCAATTAGATGACCAGTTTAGATTAAAAAGAAACAGATCAGCAAAGTTAAACTTACTTTACATTCAATTTTGTTATTTTTTTAATAACAAAAATACTTTTTTGTAGACCCCCTAACCCCCCAATTTTTATTTTTTTTTCCGATTTTTTTCCTACGCTTACACACCATTACCAAACTAAATTCCAAATTTCATCTTTCCAGGTCATCTGGAATTGGGTTAGGTTTTTGATCTACAATCACTACGTTTATATCGAATAGTTGAAGGTAGCTGAGTTAAAGCGGCGTTTAAAAGTGGCTTGAAAAAAGCGATATAAACGCGCTTGAAAGTGACTTGAATCGTTCAAGTCAAGCCTGAAAATAAGTAGGGTTGACTTTATTGAAGCCGATTAGAAACACGATATAAACGAATCAAGCGGGCTTAATAACTGCCTAACTTCAGATGAAAGCTTCCTCGAACGTCATCAGTGTCAAATTTATGTATGATTTTGACATTTTTATATAAAACATGAGTGGAAAAACAGGTGAAAAAACTGCAAAACACGCTCACACCAACAATAGCACACAAAACGGGACAAACTAAGAAGTGAGGTTTGTTTTTCATTTGCTGTGAAGGATGCAAAACTGCCGCATGCGTACGAGATGGCTTGAAATGTGCTTGACCTCGATTTTCAATCGACTTTCAAGCCACCGAAATAAACACGTAGACTTGAAAATCGCTTCAAAGCCGCTTTGTTTTCAAGCCAGCTTGAACTATTCGATATAAACGTAGTAAATATGTCCACGGATGGACTTGACAATTGGACAAGTGGACCAACAATTTAAATATTCAAAAAGTCGTGTACGACAACTGCTTTTTGCTTCTTTTTTTTTTTTAAAAAAGGTTTACGTTAAGACATTTGTTTCGTTTTGTACAGGGGCTCCAAAACTACAAACATGTGAAAATGGACCAAGAAAAAACTACTTTTATTTTTGATAATTCAGCGAAATGGTAAAAAGTTTTTAGTATTAAATGAAGATCCCATATCTTAAAATTTACATAAAATAAACCAGTTTTTTGGTGCCATTTTTTTAAAATTATTACCCCAATAAACTTAAGACTTTCACCTCGGAACCTCACGGAATAAGCTGAATATCTGTACATACCTTTATTTTGGTACAAAAAATACTCTCCTAAAAATCCCCAATGATATCGTGTAAGAAACCTCGAAATATGACAGGTCAAATGTCAAAAAATCAGTTTTTTGCGAATATCTCGTTTTCTTTACTTTTACTTGCATTTTAATTTATTATCAAAGTTGTAGAACACAAAATTCTTTACAAATTTGATTCCAAGCCTTTTTGTCATACCAACGGTACCGATAATAGAGGGCGCAGAGTGTAGAGCACTTTAGTGTATGTACATACCTTAGCAACACAAAAATGAATGTGAAAGTTTGTCAAATATATTTAAAAACAAATATGTAAAATCATGTAAATTACGTAAAAAAAAGAAAAAATATGATTAAAATATTATGATACAAAAAAAATATTTTTTGTTTATTTTATCTTAACATTTAGATATCGGATTCTCATTAAATTCTAAAAACTATTTTTATTTGACATTTTGGTAAATTATTAAAAACAAAGGCAGTTTTATCTTGGCTCATATTCACATTTTTGTAGTTCTTGGAGACCCTGTACAAAACAAAACAAATTTTTTAACGAAAATATTTTTGCAGTTGCCATATATGACTTTCCTCAGCACTTATATTTTAATATCATTTTTCCTACTGTAAAGTCCATCCGTATATGTCAGTCAGTGAGTTAGTCACTCAGTGGAAAATTGACGACTTTTGGACTTTCATATCTTTATAACCGTTTGAGCTAGCTTCATAAAATTTGGGCTTCTAGTTGTCCTTATGGATATCAATAAACACACGTAGTTTCATGTGTTTTACCTTAAATAGGTTTTAAGTTATAGTATTAGACGTGCGCTGTAGCCCGTTTCTTTACTTAAACTTGGCTTGACACGGTGTCTAGATTCGTGGGCAAGAAGTCTTAAGGCTTTCTTTAATTGAGAAACGACACTGTGCGACACAAACAACTTCGATGTTTGTACAAATAAATAAAATGATACACAATAACAGGCTAATTATTATCTCTGCGTCAACAATTTCAAACAATAAACAGGTTTTTATCGAAATCGTGACGAGTATATAAATGCTAAGCTGGCCATTTTTACGATAATTAAAGTAAAAATCATTTAGTTTTTTTCTTTTTTTTATTTTATCACCCCAAAAATATATTTACCAGATTGACGATTTTTTCTTCATCGCGTTATTTTTAAAAAAAACAAGATCTGAATGTTTTTTATTTTAGATTTCTTCTTAATTTGAATTATAAAACAAACATATTTTAACATTTAATGTCAAAATTTTCAGAATCTCCTAAAAGCTAAAAATTTTAAAATTGTAAACCTAAATAATAGTTAATTTTTAAATTTTTTATTTTTATTTTATTTATCTTGACAGCGGTGGCAGATTTGCCACCAAAACGTCGATTTTTAGTTCTCTCTATTTACTTGCTTTTTTTTGTTTTGGTACTATTAATTTACTTTTTGGCGTGTACCCAAATAACTACCATTAATTAAATGAACCGCTGAACCAATATAGAACATATCTTCATCTGATATAAAGCCAATGAAAAAACATTTCCCGGTAAAACTGATAAATGGCTTACGATGTTTTGTCAAAAACCCATCGATATATCCTATTCTGAAATCATAAATTTAATAATCTTATGGATACCAAGTACCATTTATCGGGGATTTTAATTTTATTAAATTTTGCGTATATCCTCACTCTTAACTGACACGGGCCGACTGCTCTGTCAGCGACTGCTACTCAATTTCTGATGGCACTACATTTTCGCCATCTGTTAGTCGCGTGGTAGGTACTAAAATTTTTAGGGTACACTGAAATCTCACTTGTGGGGTTCTATGGATTGGTACTTCTTGTCCCTTTACAGCTCATCTGAGAAGCCCCTGAACTACTTTGCTTAACTCTTAAAATTTTTACCGACTTTAAAAGGAGGAGGCTTCTAAATCTGCCCGGCGTATGTTTTATTTCTGTGTATGTGCACTTCGCGGTAGCCCCATAAAAACTAAGTTAGAATCATGAGAGATAATTGTACTCCACTAGACCAACTCTTTCTCTCACCGTTCGTTGTTCGTAGCGGCAAAGCCTGCCTCTTAGATAGGTAATTGCTAAAATAATGGAAGAGAAGAGATCTGAGGCGCATTCAGAATCGAAACTTTGGGGGTAAAATTTACTGTTTTCACGAAACTGAAACAGGTATAGTAAGAACATTTTAAAAGCGCAAATTCGGTACCCTTTGAAAATAATATAAAAAACATAAAAAAGGCCGCCTGCAATCGGACTATTTTATACAAAGGCGCCGCTATCCTTTACAGCGACGCGCCGATACACTATGGGATAGAAATCCATTATTTTGGCCAAAAGCAACTTTGAAATTTTAATGGCTCATGCTGTGTATTTCAAAGTAGGTACTCCAAACTACATGTACGCAAAATTATAAAAGGATATGACGACTTCTATTGGGGTAATTAGAAACTTGAAATGTATTTTAAGTAAACATAAATATACAACATTTAATCTACCTAGTTTATTATTAGCCTTGTTTAATACTAAAAAAAGTAAAAGAGTTTAAATAATAAGAGCTATTGTTGTGTTTCCGATGCAGTCTCCGAAGTCTCGCTACTTTTGTCAAAGATTTTTTACCTTTTTCTTTATCAGTTTTTGTACTTACAATTGCCTTCCTACTTTTTGCTACTTTGAGTGTAAGGACAGATACAAGATTTTTTTATAATTTACAAGGTTCTTCCATTTTAAAATTTAATATGTTTTGTCCTACACTGTATATCCTAAAAGATAAAAGCATTCTGATGAAAGATATGGATTCTACAGAATCTACCCAACAAAACAGTGTTTTTTATTTATTTTATACGTTAAAAAATAAAAAAAGTTGGGAAGATGTATCTCTATTACGCTTCTAAGAATAATTTAAAATTATTTTTCAGATTTGGATGGTCATATTTCCGAAACTAATTGAGATAGACACATCAAATGTAGTATTTTTAAAAACATTTTAAAATATGTTTTTAGTGGTAATATAATATTCAGGGTATTCCATTTAAAAAATTATACCTATTGTCGTAACCTGTATATCATATGAGATAATAATCATCGGATTACTGATTAGAATACTACCGAATTAACCAAACAAGCTGACATTTTAATTTATTTTGTACAATCAAAAATAATAATGTTAAAGGGGGTGTAAATTTATAATAACATATAATAAGTTTTAGGTTTCCAAAAAGCATTTGTAATAATTTATAATATTTTTCCAGTAAAAAGCACCTCATTTTAAGTTAGATTGGTAAGTTTCAGAATTTTGACCAAAAAATTAATTTCTATCCCATAATGCGATGACCAGCTGCATCAACCGGCATATCATAAAGAAATATAGCAAAGGCGGCCGCGAAGACAAGCATGCCGATTTATTTGCTTTAAACTTTTTGTGATTTTTTTTCTTATCAAAGAGCACCGAATTTACATTTTTAAACTGTTCCTTCTATATACGTTGAATAAGAGAAAACCATAAAAACCTAAACACAATACCGCCACTCGTTTTTGTAAAATAAAAACCCCTTATCATACCGCGCCTCTTTGTCCTATATCAGCGCAAAAAGGCGCCGACAAGTGGCGTAATAAAATTTTGGAGTTAACAAGGACTTGATATCTTTTATGCATTTCTTTTTACTTGATGCCAACGAATATACACAAAAAATGATAAGGCAAACAAGTCCTTTTTGTGAACAATGATTTATTGCCGCACAAAATATTTAACCCGACGACTACGCCACGCGTTACAGGTTTCCTATGGCAGGCCAGTGACGAAATAAGAGGATGTTTTTTAAGTATGCGATACGTGTTTTCGCAATATTTTTATTTAGAGGTTATGTGGTTTCGAAAAGGTTTGTTTACTTTATCATTTTTGGGAACTTTGCGGCATTGCTTTCAAAATGAAATAAATCTGGTTCTAACTACACCATATGTATTTTTATTATTTTTATTTTTAACTTTTTAGTAAGTTTTATTACTTTTTTTAAGTTTAGTTTTTGTTTTAAATGTTTATTGATATATTGTATTCAAATAATTTAGTAATAAATTAAAAATAAATTACTTTGTTTCAATCTTTTTAAATATGAATGGGTGACACCCAGACCAATGTTAAAAATTTAGGTAAACAAGTCGCAAGTTATCTTAATGATAACATCGATATTCTATGGAAAACTATAAACACTTATAAAATTGACGCCACCTTTTCCATAAACAACATAAATATTTAATTTTCTGTTTGATTATACAAAATAAATATACAGGGTATTTAATAGGGACCAACTGCGGTTTCGGTGTTTGTGAATTTTTCTGCGTGATCGAGGCGTGATGTCGCATGCACCAACTTAGGTTGGCGGTCAGGTATAGTTGTGTTAAGTTGGAACTATGTTTTCTATCTCTCCTCGTATTTTATCCAAAAGAGTTAAATGTCTGTAAATGGTCAAAAAATTCACTAGGGATACACTGAATGTTTAGTAATGTTTGAATAAATTTCGGTTTCGGTGTTGGCCTAAACAGATTAAGGCCAAAGGTTGAGAGTGAATCATAAAAAATTTGTACGCCTATTTTCAGGGCACTCTGTATATTTGGTTAAGCAAAATATTATTATGGCGGTGATTGGAAAATAAGAATTTATAGAAAATTGTGTGCATTGTGTCAAAAATCGTTCGTGTTTACAGTCACAAAACCATAAGGTTCATCGGCATGTTTTGGGTATCGGATTGAGCGGGTTTCGTAACTGTATCACTTACGATTTTTGGCAGAATGTTTAAAAATTGCATGTACATTGTGCTTGTCTGACAAAATAAATAATAGTTTAAAAAAACTAAAAAACACGCTTTTATATGCAACCGAACTAAAAATTAGAAAATAATTTTTCATTACAAAGAGTTTGTCACTTCAGAGTAAAGCGTGGGGTGCTTAATATATTAAATGTTATAATTATTCTATTTGCCAATATCTATGAGGGAAAAGTTATGAAAAAATAGTAAAATGCACCCCACGCTTTTTACTCTGAAGTGACAAACTCTTTGTAATGAAAAATTATATTCTAATTCTTTAGTTCGGTTGCATATAAAAGCGTGTTTTTAGTTTTTTTAAACTATTATTTATTTTTCATTTTTAGTTCGATATATCAATTAGTTTTTTAAAAATAAATGCTCCAGTTTATTCACTAAAAAATTCCTTCGCCATTTTGTCAAGAGTAGTATTAGGACAGTTATTTATCCTGGCGGTCCTAATCAGGATAACGGAATACTGTTTTTAAATTATTACATTGTCATCGGTCCTTGATACGTGTGCAAAGTTTCAAAGAAATTGAATCGCTGGAAGTTGGTAAAAATTAGGCTCAAAGATTCCGTTACATAGATAGATAGTTACAACCCAAGCTAATAAAAGCGTGTTAAAAGGGGCGCGTTTGTCCGGTTCGACACCCGAAACATTTGACATTGACAGGCTTGGTTAAAGCGCCGCTTCCAAATATGGTGGTATGTATGAATATTCGTGGTAGACTCCTCAAAAGGACCACCGGCCTTATTAAAATAGTGCTTGTACCCATAATTTAGAGTTATTGCAAATCATGTTTACAGTATCATTAACCTTAAAAGCTAACCTAAAGTGCTTGGCAGCCGTTCGGTTTACACGAATAGTTCCGAAGTTAAAATAAGATCGAAATAAGGCACGACCTAAAACCGACATAAGTAAAGCCGGGCACTATCCTTATTAAGGGAGTCCTTATCCTACCATGCAACTGCACAAGCTCAGATGTCAAAATAAGGCAGGTATTATTAGCTTTGTTCGCGGGTTTGATTCTGAACCGGTTCTGCGACTATTCGCAAGCGCAGTGAAAAAAGCAGCGTTCGCGGTTAGTAAAATCCTGAATTTTTAGTAACAGTTCTGTGTTCGCGGATTACAATGGAATCACTTTGTTACCAATTCGTAACCTGATTAGCAGTCCTGGGATTTTTGTTGGAACTAAAAGTTCAGTTCGGAATTCCATGCGCATTGTCGACATGGTCAGCTGTTTTCTGTTTTTGTGGTACAGAAATAAACCGTTGTATTACAGTTTATTTGTTTCTGAATCTGTTTTTGAATATTTTTTTATATTTTTGTGATTCTGAGCGTATATAAACAAAGGATTTTTAATTGTATTCCGTATGAATGTATGTATGCAATAAAATAAATAAAAATTTAATTATAAAATATAGACAATAGTACAAGATTTTACCATTTCTTGTTGTTTGAATTTTATCTTCAGTTAAATACACATACTTATGTTAAAAACGAGAGGAGGCAGGGAATCCCTCGTCTTCCGCCGAGAGACCTCGAGTGGCTTTCGACAGTATAACAATTTACCCTTTTGTTTGAATTTAATTTTTTTGTGTAGTATCCAATTTAACCATGAAAAATCCTAACCAAAAGGCTAGGTTAGGATACATCCTCAGCTGTATAGAAAATCGTTCGCGGTAAATAAAAATTCCGAACTAATAAATAACTAGACATGCGCTTTAAAACAATTCTAAACCAGTTCGATTCTGGTTCAGAATCAGTTCATTACTAGACCCTCGAACAAAGCTATTAGTACCTGGCCTTATTTTACTATGCAATATTTCTCTATTATCATGAAGTCCCTGGCCCAGGGACTATTATTATTATTACTAATTACCAGTGTTAAAGAACAATTTTAAGTAAACTAAGTACAGAAATTTAAATCAAGCAACCTAATTTTGGAAATCTTGTGTTTGGTGATCTGAAGTACACATAGGGTAGCTTTTTCTGATTACAAAAAGCTAAAATGTTATTATAAATCTTTTAACTCTGAATCGGTGACACAGAGACCCAATTTTAAAAATGTGTGTAAACAAGCCACAAGTTATCTTAATGATAACATCGACATTCTATGGAAAACTATAAACACTTGTGATACTGACGCCACCTAAAACAAAAACAACATTTCATTTAAAATGTGTTTCGTCATAATTCTGGAGACCTATTCTCCAATCAGAAGTTTGTAATCACTTAAATTTAAAAATTAACTAAAACTTCATTGTGTTCAGAATAGAGTTCCAGTTCCTAATACAATTAACACGTTGTTTTTAAATGGCTAGATTGAAAAGTATAATGATATTTTAAGTTGTTTTTGGTAAAACTTGAGTCAATAACCTAAGACCTTACTAATAATAATAGATTATAGAAAATAATAATGAATAACGACAAAACAACGTAGATAAGTGATTAAAGTGACAAATAAACTATTTAGTCAAAGTCGCAAAAGTTCCATTCATGCTATAAAAAATAATAATTAAGTAGTTAAAGTAAAAGAGAGATAATATGGAAGCTAATTTTAATTGTATGAAATAAATATGTAAAAAATTGTACTATGGGGATAACATGGCAACACCGCAGCATGACCACCAATGAAGACAAATATGCCTGGAATGCTAGAAACCAAAGAGGCCTTTTGTACTAACGGTAACCTTGAATATTTGCAAAGATTAGCGAGCCTATAAAAAGTAGGCTCAAGACACGCACGCTGGCTAGCGAGAAAAGTGATTATCGTTGTTTATTATCGAAGAAAGAATAACAGATTACGGATCTAACCACATTTTTGGAAACCCCTATTTTATTAAGAAAAAGCAACCCCCACAACGATCGACTTTTTTTCTTTAAAAAACAGCCTACAGACGTAGTTACACCAACAAACAACCACCCACACAATACATCGTTTCTAAAACAACAACAAAGTATAAACTCTAAAGAGTGTTTTAAAGTCTGAAGTCAGACTTTAACTATAAGAAAGAGTTTAAAGTCTGCATTCAAGAGGTTTCAAGTCTGAATTCAGAGTTCGATCTTTAAATTCGAAGTCTGAATATTCAGACGGTAATCTCTAACTTCGGACTTAACTAACTATTACTCTCAGCAGATTTCAGAGATTAAAGTCTAAATTTTGAGATTAAAGCCTACATTTAAAAGTTTCAAGTGTGAATTCAGGGTTTAAACTGTAAATTCAGAAAAAAAGTGTTAATTTAGGACTTTTAAGACGGAATTCAGAGATTTAAGTTTGGGAGTTTCAACTCTGAATTCAGCCTTAGTATTTTAAATTCGCACTTAACTAACCATAACTCTCAGCCAGAAAGTTTAAATTCGAGTTTGATGTACAAGTTCAGAGACTAAAGTCTAAATTTTGAGATTAAAGTCTGAATTTAAGAGCTTTAAGTCGGAATTGAGATTTAATCTCAATTCAAAGTCTAAACTCTGAATTCAGAGTTTATTCTTTAAATTTAGACTGTGATTTCTAAATTCGGACAGCTAAGAAGTTTAAATTAGAAATTTGATATACGATTTCAAAGATTAAAAGTCTAATTAAAATCTACATTTAAGAGTTTCAAGTCTAAATTCAGGGTTCAAACTCTAAATTAAGAGATTAAAGTCTTAATTCAAGAGTTTTATGTCGAAATTCAGAGATTAAAGTCTGAGTTTAAGAGTTTCAAGTCGGAATTCAGAGATTTAAGTTTGAATTCATAAGTTATAGCTTTGAATTCAGAGTTTAAATTCAGAATTTCAAGTCTGCATTAAAGAGTTTTAAGTCTGAATTCAAAGTAAAAACTCCAAATTCAGTGTTTAAAGTCTGAAGTCAGACTTCAGCTTTGGACTAGCACTTTCATTTTTAATTCAAACATTAATTTCTAGGTTTGGACATTACAAATCATAACTGCCAGTTTAAATTCAAAGTTTGAGGTCTAAATTCACAGAATAAAGGTCTAAATTTAAAAGTTTGAGGTCTATATTTAGGGTTTAAAGTCTATGCTTTCGTAAAAACTGCATGATGTTTAAATTCTTAAAAATGTTAAAGAATGAAAGTAACAGGGACTGCAGCTCATTCGGGGTTTGAGAAATATTACAAAATAGGCATTGTTGCAGCCAAAGTGCCTCAAAATTTTTGTCGAACGGTACCCAACATGAGACAAGAGCATTAAAATAAAAAATAAAATATTTATGTTTGACGTAAACATGTTACCGTAATGGATACTTTATACCCTAACAGGATAAAACTAATTTTAATTTAATAAAATCAAATACTCGTTTGTGGAAGTGAGTGACGTCGCGCCATAATGGAAGTGGCTTACAAATTTTGATTGTCATGTGAGTACTCGACGTATATATAAGCATTAATAAATTTGGCAATGGCGGACAAAAGTCCAGGGCCGCCCTCATAAATTAGAGCCAAGGCCGACGGCCTGAACAAGGCGCGTCGCGGCGCTGCATTGTTGCCACGTTGACAGCGTCTAAATGGGTTTTAGGTCAGCTCACTGTCTTGTGGATGAAAGTACTTCTGCTTCTTTACATTCCTTTAAATTTTGTCATTTGTTATATTTAAAAGGATGTTCTATTAAAAAAAAGGTTTGATAGAATTGTTTACTTTTTTAAAATCGTATCCTTTCGTGTCAGGTTTAATTATTAAAACCAGAAAATGTTCAATTAAATTAAATATTAGTAATAAATTAAAATATTACTCCCTGTAGAGCTAACCCGCTTAGATAAAAAGTTCTTGTTAGTTCTGGTTAGTTCTCTTTCTGAATTTAGTCGAGAAAAAAGTAATAGCAACTGGTTTTAGTTGTGTTAAGCGCTTGTGCAACAGAACTAACCAGAACTTCCTATGGGGGTGGATTAGCTCTACAAGGAGTATTATTTTAATTTATTAATAATTTTTAATTAAGTTTATATTAATTTAATTGGACATCTTCTGGTATTCTTTATAAATAATTAAGATGATTTTTCTAAAATTTAAGAGTAGCATTTGATTTTACGCTTTTTATGGCCAACGAAAATCATTTTTCATAACCTTTTCAGAGAGGTGCTATATAAGAGGTGTTGCCATTTAAAATTTTAAAGTGACCGGGGGTGTAGCTTAAGGGGTTAATAGAATGGAGTTGTTACTTCATTTATATTCCCCCGAGTTTTATGAAAACGGTATTTTTTATTTTTTTTTATAGTTGCCGTCGTTTAAAAAATATAGCCATTGTAAGTTTTAAAAACGCATCTTGGATATGGGAGGCTCTGTTTGAAAACTATTATAACAAGAAATATGTCTCATTCATAAAATTGCAGTTTTCTTCTAAAATGTCAAAATACTATGACCCTAAACGAATTTTGTCTAGTTTAATGTTTAAAAACACAATCATATTTGCTGTCGAGAAAAAAATCAATCCGTAGGGATTTTTAAATAGGAAAAATATTACATTTTCTTTAATCAACTCATTGTGTAGCATACATTTCTGTCTTGATTTTTGTATTAATTTATTTACTGAACCTTGAGGATAAAATTAAATCCTCGGCAACATCACCACGCTTTCGGCGGGACAGCAGCCTCGTAAAGGCCCTAAAGCAGACGCTGTTACGTTGCCACATTTCCGACTTTGGGGTGGTCGGGGGTGGTGGGCGGCCGTAGGGTTTGTTTTGGTTGCCTCTATGGGTTTTAGGCTTGAAGGTTATAAGAACATCAAAAAGTGTGTTTAAACAAGGTCCTTTAGTTTAGTAGAATCTTTAGATGGCGAGATAACGTCATTTGAGGCCTTTTTGATGTCTTCTAGAGATATTATTGATTTAAAAAATAAATATATGTTGTTTTTTTTTATTTTATGTTTAGTTTATCATATATTTATATTAGTGGCAATGTTACCCCTTTAAATAAGAAGGAATTAATTAATTACATTGCAAATTAAGTATAAAAAAGTAGTAAATGAATTTACTTAAGCTTAAGGATAATCTTGACCTTCCTTTTACTTGTAGTAAAAAAATACTAAAGAATCTTAATGAAAACCATCCTATCTAGCTAGGTATGGTTTTTATAGACAGTTATTTTTGAAAGAATGTGCATGTGGTTGTGTTTACACTGGCAATAGTTCTTCCAGCATAAAGGTATATTGAATACGATTGTTTTAGACCTAGTTTCTTTTTAATTAAAGTTTAAACTTGGCCCTCATAGGACTTTATCTACATGTATGGCGGGTATCCTTTCAATTCAAGAAGCAAATGAAGCTTTGCAATTTTTTGGAAAATAGGGTAAAATACATAGAAAAATGGGATTTAAAGAGATAGAAATCAAATATTGAGTGCCAATTTCTCTTTAAATCATGAATCTTTTGCAAAAAAAGGAGGAATATAGTAAAAATAAGGTCAATTTGGTTTTCAAGTTCGATAGTTAGTGGATACATCTCGAAAACGAAACGTTGCCGACTAAAGTGTTTTTCAGATTCGTAATCAGAGCCTCAAAAACTCCCCATACCAAAAACCATAAAAATCAGCTGGGTGTCCGATAAGTAAAAAATGGAGAAAACAATTACCATAATTTTAAATAAACTAAAAACATGGTTGGATAATTACAATAAGCATAAAATTGTACTAACCAAATTTTGGCTTCGGTTGTTCCCCTTCAGGGATCTCCTCCCCATGCTGCAAAGTAAGCAAATCCTTCAACCACACTTTCATGTCTTCCTCATTATCCAAAACGATGCAAAAACAATCGTCTTTTGTATACAAGGCGATGACATTTTTGTGCTTGGTATCTTGTCTTTTATTTATATCAAAACAAGTCTTTAAAGGAATGCATCTCTTGGGCGGTACTCCGGAACGAAACTTTTTTCCGAATCGTAGTACTCCAAGCGCGCCAAAGTGTCCGGGGTTTCTGCACGGAGTACAAAGTACTTTTTCCGGGCGGTTTTCATTTTTTAGCGTTCCCGCTCGGATAATATCGCCGTTGGACTGTGTAGGTCCTTCGTGGGACCCAGAACTTCGCACTGACATTTTGCCCGGGTTGATTTTTCACATTTAATCAGTATTTGTAAAAGAAACACACTAATGGCAGCTTTAGAAACACTGTCCACACTTAAAAGTACGTTTTAAAATATAAATTACACTAAAATTCCTTTGAAGAAAACGGACACAACTCACTTAAAAACACAAATTTCCTTGATGCGCAAAAATGTCAAGATTATACGCATGTTTACACGAAAAATATGTCTTTTCGTAAGGGTAAAATGTCATTAAACGTCACTTTTTAGTGAAGATTTTGGGTAAATTCCGAATCGGGCGAAAAATACGAGCTATTGTCGCAATTGTTGAATAAACATAGGAAATAGTATGCAACAATACGCGGCACGATGTCGACTGTCGATTGCTGTTAAGACAGAGTTCGCGCCAAGGTTCGCGTGTTGTGGCCGTATTTCTATTCATCCATTCTCGCAGGACCGGACTGCAGTAGCAGGATTTGGCGGCAAATTAAGGTGCTTATTTACAAAACGAAAACATTGCCGATTTTATTGATATTTAGTAAACGGTGGTTTTTTGAGGTGGTGATCACAAATCTGAAAGAATTTTTGGTAATTGTCTCGATAGTGGAAGCAACTCTGATTTTAAACAAATTTGGTATATGGGTTTTTCTTGGGGCGCTGATTGCGAATCTGACAGTCGAAAACGTTTCGTAGTTCTGGTATAGATTAGGTATCCATAGAATTTTCATTTTTTCAGGAAAATGTTGCAAGAATATTGTTAAATGGTCAACTCCTAATATAATAAAGTGAGGATGAATGAGTTTTATTCATTTAAAACTTACTTTTAGCAATTTTTTTGGGTAATTAACTTATTTCACTTTAGCCTTCATTTACATAATGACAGGCTGATGGAAAGTATATACTTTTGACACCAATTTTAATAAGTTGTAAATATCTCCCTAAAATAATGCTTTAATTAACTGTAAATACCTTCTTAAAATAATGCTATAATATTATAATTCTCTGTAGAAAATATTTAAATTGCAAAATTTAAAATAATAGTAACAACTTTATGACACATGACAACAAAATCTAAACATAACTGGTCTTGTACAGTGTTGGCAAGTATTTTTGATCTAAAATCTAATTAAATTCTTTTGGTACTTGATATTACTCGAATATTTTTTACCAAAGATGAATTATAAGTGGTGGTCAGGTTAGTTCTGGTTAGTTAAATGTTTTTTTATATAATCATGCCTTCGACTAATACTTACTTTTAAAAATGGGGCAACAAGGACTCTTCCCGGATTTTTATAAAAAACTATGTATTATTGGCAACATTATACATACATTTTTAATCAAACAGGTAGTAATAGGGAGTCTTAGTACAAACAGTATATACAGTATACAAAATCCATACTTTTATTATTCTTTTTAATGAAAAAGCGATTTTTATTTAAAACTGTTTTATGAACCGAACAATCTTACTTGGAACTTTTAAAAACGCGAAATTCCTGGATACCTAATCTTTACCAGACCCCGTTTCGTTTTTGAGATATCCATCAACAAAGTTAAAAATCAAACTATCCTTATTTTACTCGTTATTTCCCCTTTTTTTGCCCACAATTAAAAAAAATTAAAATCCTGTTTTTTATTTATTTTACATCGTTTTTTCATTGCATTGCAAATCTTTTACTTCTAAACGCCGCAACCACACATACATAATATACCGGATGTCAACGAATTTATTAGACTAACCATAACTTCTGGAGTATTTGACGTATCAAAATGAGACTTGGTATAGGTAATTGGTATAGGTAGAGAAGAGTTCAGGCATATTTTTCACTTCCAAGTCACTTCCGGTTTAGCCGAAAATTGTTCCAATTTTGAATTTTTAAATGGGACACCCTGTATATTTTGTTATTTTTGGATTCCTAAGACAATTCTAAGTCAAAGTGTGACATTTTAAAAAGTTTTTAGGCCTACTTGATTTTTTAGAACCATTTTTAATATTTCATTTGCATTTAGGTGCCCATGATTGGACCGAAATTAATCTAGTGTCCCTAGATGATGTTAGAAAGATACATTCGCAAAGTGTTGGTGACTAATATGACAGGAATAAAACAATTTAGCAAATTAACACTTTCGTTCTACGATTTTTCAAATGGCCACCCTTTTTTAGAACAACATTTTTCGAATAAAGGGTTTTTGGCGAATCTAACTATACCAATTTATTTGCAATCGAAATAAAAATAAAATCATAAATAAAGAATCATAGCCACCTAGATGCAATAACAAAAATGGCTTTTAAAAAGTTAATCAGGTTTAAAACTTTTAAAAGTGACAAATTACCATTTAGAATTGTTCGAGGAATTCAAAAAATGTTAAAATGTACAGGGTGTTTCATTTATAAGTTTAAAATTGGGGTCATTTCGGGTTACACCGGAAGTAACATGCGAACACTCTCCTCTTTCCATATCATTTACTTATACCAAATCTCATTTTGATATGTCTAATACTCTAAAACTTTATTAAACTGTCAAAGGCGACTTGATTTAAGATTCAGCTTTAAAATTTATATAAGAAAGGAAGAAATTAATAAAAAAAAATATCGCTTAAAATATTTAAATTTCATAATATATCCAAACCTATCCAGGTTAATAGCTATTTGTTATACGAAAACGTAGATTTACTTACTTTAAGACAGTAAATCTACAATTTCGTATAACAAATAACTATTAACCTAGAAAAGCTTTGCATATATTATAACATTTAGATATTTTAAGCAATAAGATTGTTAAAAAATATAATTTTCGATTATGTTATATATTAATTTGTTCCAATGAGTGAAAAAACTTGGTTTAAAAATGAAGAAAACAGTAATTTAATTTTTTCTTAAACTTTTATTGTGAATAACTTTTAAAAGAACGATTTAAATTAAAAACATTAGGAGACCTTTTTTGTAGAGCATTTTCTTTAAGAATCTATGTTGGTTTTTCTATATATTTATTTTGTCATTAGTTACAAAATTCCAAAATAAAAAAGGTAAATCTAAAAAATATATCAATGTTTAAAGCTCAACTAGTTAAAAATGGTTCGTCTGTACATTTAGATCCGCAGTGGCAAGAAGCATTTTTAGGATTTTTACGACCTCGCGCAGTGGGTGGACGAACATGCGCACTTAAAAACCGTGGCAAAATACAAACACCGGCACCACGTACCCTCCGTCCGCGGTCTGACCGTAACGCTCATTAGCTACCGTACTTCGAACAGAAAACCAGGACGCCGTCAACAAATTCTTTCCTATAATGCGGACAGTTTGTTTGGAACCAGGTGCGTTTACCCTCAACTGGCGCACAAACCGGTTTTTCGCCCATGAAATGTAACTTTTGTTTCGCGCAGGTTATAACATTGGTAATCCAACGAGATTAGTGGTGTAAATACATTTTTACCTTTATAGTTAGGGAGCTTTGACATAAAAATAAAAGTACTAATAAAAAATCTAAATTAAAGGAGAGGGACCTCTAAATATTAATATTAAGGGCTCAAATCTTCACGATATTTTCTTCTTGTTACCCCAAACAATATTTTTGATATATTTTTCAAAAAATAAAAATAAAAATAAATCGATTTTTTGGCTCAGTCTAAATGCCTATAAATAAAATTTATTTCAGAAAATTATATAATTTTCCAAAGATAAACAGTTAAGTATGTGTCGACCTGTTAACGCGATCAAAAATTGATACAAGTTGTATCTACATCAATATACCTAAAAACAAACCGAAAAAACGTTTTCTCTCAACAAATAAATATTTTATTATTGATTTATTTGTTTAATCCTGCCCTGTCTCCCGTTTCCTTTCCTTACCCAGCTCGGTCATGTGTTCTAGACGTCTAGGACAACCTTCTGTCTGGCGCACGACATTTGTTTTATTTCCTTTCTCTTTCTGCCACACGCTGAAGAGGCGCCAACGTACGTCTGATATCGGTTTATCCGCAGACCCGTAAAAGTTGTAAACAAAAAAGGCGCATGTGCCAGTTCGTAGTATTCAATAACGACCAGGCCGAAACAGTAAAATACTATGAGGGCGGCGTTGCCGATGTTACGAGAAAATCAGAAAAACAGAAAGGACAATTAAATCAAAATAATGTTTTAAATGTTTTTATTGCATTATTATTATTATCACAATAATATTATCTTCGAAAGTATTACGTTTATATTGTGTCTGGATGCCACTACTGTCATCAGTGGCGCGCAATTAGAGTCTGGTTTTTGAGGGGCTTAAGCCCCTGTCTATAGAGTATATTTGCCGAAAAAGACTAATATACTTTAAATGTTCAAAAATTTTGGGGGCTAATCACTGTGTCGAGAAGGCTAAGCCGCCTTAGCCTCCCCCGCTAATTGCGCCTATGACTATCATTATGACGTTTATCAAAACATAAACAGTGTCGCATGTCCGCTTGCACAAGGTGGTTTTGTATCTAATTATTCAACAAAGTGTTCTTTCTCGAGGTAACCAGAACTAAATCAGGAAACTTAAAAGTACCCATATTCGTTAACTATTTTTTAGGAAATTAAACTAGTTAAAAAAAGCAAAAAACCAAAACCTTTTCTGAACAAAACAGATTTTTGCAGCTATGCTAAAAGTATGTTTCTCAGCAGTAAATAAATATGATTTATTAAAAAGAAAAACGGTTATCGTCGTCTTGAGGCTTCCAAAAATCCTTCTGTGACATTACCGAAAGTCATAGGCGCAGGCAGAATGACATGCAGGGGGGTGCATAAATTTAAAAACGTTGACGCCAAAAAAATGTTTAAAGAGCACATGCCCATGCCAGAAGACAATCCTGGACAGGACTGCCTAATTGCTCCCCCGACTTATTCAGATAAATAATATATATTTTTAGTTAAACAGGGCTAATGATAGACCAATATAGGTAAAAAATAGTATTGTTCTTTTAAGTAAACTTAATTAAAAAATACACCAAAATTTGTTTCTTCACTTATTAACAAGAAAAAAATATTTTTGTTGAACAGGGGCTAATGATAGACCAATATAGCTTAGAGAAATATTTTTTTAAAGTAAACCTAAGTTGGGGACATTGTATTATTATGAGTATGTTTCCCTACGCTTTAAATTACACCTGGTCGTAAAATAAACCTTTACAAAAAGGGTAACACAGTTTTACCTATACTACACTCAAAGTTTGGAAAAAAGGAACAGAGATAAGTAGGAAAATCTGTTTTATGTAAACAAGGTGATGTACATACATAAAACAATAGACTTAGCTTGACAAAAATCCGTTTTATATTTTTGAGGGCATGAAAAGTGCTTTTGTATTTGTCCGAATTAATCTTTCCCACTTTCCTCTATCATTTTAAATCCGGGACCGTTACGGCCTTGGTACGATTATGTGTGGCCAGACCTTAAATCTGCTTTAAGGCAAAGCAACGACATATAATTACTTGGTTTTAATAAAATTGTGAATTTACTTAATCACATGTGTGACATGCTTTGACATAATTTTATTGTTTATGTTTCTATGGTATATTATTTATTATTCAAACTAGATAACATTTCTGTATTGCTAAAATTATATGTAAAGAACAATATTACGTAAATTTTTATTTTTTAAACTGTCATTAAGTGTCTGATAATTATCAGACACCACGCTAGTTTAAATGTTTTTTCTTTTTTTTTTTGGGCTACCAACTACTAATCTAAAATTATTTTTTGTAGGCAACAATATCAGGCCTTTAAGTGGACTGTCCTCTAAATAAATTGTTTTCCAAAATTTCTCCTTTAATTATTATCAGTACACTGATTGGACACATTATCAGCCTTATGCTGTTAATACATTGACTTGTTTTAAGCTTGAAATTACGATTTCCGAAAAACATTTGACAGATACTTCAATATTTATTATGCAGTAACAAATTCTAGTAAATATTGAAATGTTTGCAAGATTTAACTTTGTTGCTGCAAAGAAAATATTTAATTATCTGTCAAATGTCATTTGAAAACCATAATTTCAAGCTTGAAACAAGTCAATGGATTTACAGCATGAGGCTGATTTTCTTAATACGCTAATAGTAGAGTCAATGAAGCCGTAAAACAGGTAATCGCCGAAAGTCTTTGAAAACACCCTTGAATAATATCTCATTTTAAAGATCGTTTAACCCTTATCATATCCTCTTAGTTAAAAGTATCTTACATGTAATTTAATATTAGATATACGTCAAAAAATAAAAATCGAAATTTTGACAAGCTGTCATATCAACGGAAATAATAGCAGAGACCTCAAACTTGACAGTTGTAATCAGGGTCAAGAGACCTTCAAAATAAGTATCACTCGACCCCTCTTTCCATTTAAGATTTCGGGGGTAAGTCTCACCCCTGCTAGACGGTTGACGGTATATATATATATATATATATATATATATATATATATATATATATATATATATATATATATATATATATATATATACCATTTTGGTGCTATAGTTAACAAATTTTCTGAACTAGTGCCAACCAAGTTACCACTAAAATATGTTTATATCTTCGGCGGTTACTAATGTGTTTTTGTGAAGTACTACTTAATTTTGGCATGATTTTTAGGTTAGATGTATATTTTTTTAATTATAAAACTGGTGCAATGTATCCCCCAATATGGCCCAACTTTGCACCTTATAAAGAATATATTTATTTGTATTGTAATTATAGAGGAATAAGAGTACTGGTGTAATGTTAGCCCCTGTGGATGGCAATGTTGCACCACTGCAGTTTTACGAAATTTAGAATTTTATTTCATTATTTTTATTTTTAAATGAAAATGTCAAATATGTTTAGCTGGAAAAATAAAACAACTTTATAAAATAAATTGTTTATTAAAAATATATTACAAACATATATTTATTTAAAAAAAAACACAACTTATTCATATCAGAATCGGTCTATTAGAGGTATTTTATAAAATCCACGTTTGAAAATTTGTTTTAGGTTTTCAATCAAGCCAGGAACATTCTTCCATTCGTAAAAATATTCATCTTTGTGAAGCTTTAAGTGATTTCTCCATCGCATTAATTAGTGTATTCCTTTTACCTTGTAGAACCGTTCTCCGAACTGTCAATTGTGTCAAGAGCGGTTCTACGACATGAAAAAATGTCAAAAAACTGTAAAAGGAATACTTATGGTGTCGTTATAAAAGGAATACAGCAAATGGTTGCACCTGTCCAGGGTAGACGTTGCCTTCATACGAAAATATTACGAATTCGCCAATTTCTCGTCTTACGGGTTTTAGCGAGTCTAAGATACAAATATTACTTGCAGCGAAAGAACTAGAATCGCATTTTTATGTAATTTTTTTCCTTCTTCTATTTTTCTTATCTCATCCAGATCATCATCAGATGAGTCTTGCAGCTGAACTGATCCATCCGATGAATTATCCGACCTAGTAGTAATGTTTCTAGTTTTTCGGAGTAACATTGCACCACGGCGCATGAGTGCAAAGTAACTCCATTGTGGAATTAATTTTACCGCATCTTACTAATTCTCAGAAAAAATAATATTACTTATTAGACCTTAATTTTTTTGTGTCTGAAAACTTGTTAATAATATATAACTAAATAAAAATAAAATAGACCTACCTTTCACTGAGCTTACAAAACTTTACAATACTTGGATGTTTTTCATACAAATTTTAAGGAGGAAAGTCTATGTTCCATTAACGAAGATAAATTCCAGACTAATGTTTTCTTTGGTACTTCACTCCTCAGTTGCAAGAGAGTGACGCCCTTTATCAATCCGGTAGCAAAAAACTAAGAAATGTTTTGTTTCATGAGGAGCTGTAATGGCCTATAAACTTTTTCCATTTTGGTGCAATGTTACTCCCTATGGTGCAATGTAACCTCATTTTACGGTATATATATATATATATATATATATATATATATATATATATATATATATATATATATATATATATATATATATAGTTTTTTAAAAATAACTTTTATGCCAATTAGGATTTTTTTAAAGTTTGGGGCCTCCTATGCACCAGAAGTTTTTTTGCTTACAAAAAAAAACCAGCGTCGTCCATGAAAGGTTTAAGTTAAAATTAAAAAAATGGTACGCCACTGCATTTTCTAAAATAAAAATAATTTTTAAAATTACGATCAGGTTTGAAACAAATTTGCTTCCTTGACCTTTTTTTTATTTGGTGCACGGTTTTCGCGTAAAAAAATAAAAATCATTTTTCGGCAAGGTCATTTCGTATCGAAAATGTCAAATTTTACAGTCAAAAATCACCTTTGTTATTTATTCCTTAATTAGATATGGATTTGACCAGTGCCGTATTATCCATTAGGCTGAATAGGCTACTGCCTAGGACGCCATGAAAAAAATAGGCGCCAGACAGGGCAGTGGGGATATATAAATAAAATAGACGCGAAAAGGAGAGAACTTTTATTTTTGGACTGAAATGGAGGTGATGATCTTTTTTTTTTGCTCTTCAAAAAATTTTTAGTAGGAAAATAGGCGCTCTGGGAATTGTAGCCTAGGGCGCCTCATACCCTTAATACGGCCCTGGATTTGACCATGTCGAGAAATGGTTTTTATTTATCTACGCGAAAACCGTGCATTAAATTTCTGTTAAACTAAATAGTAATTTTAAAAAATATTTTTCTTATAGAAAAATATTAACCTTAAACCCTTTATGAACGACACTCGTAATTTTTTTTTCTTGTGTGCCAAAAAATGTCTCTTGGTGCATAATAGTAGGGGAGGTAGCGCTAGATTTGAAAAGTCATTTTATACAGGCTGAAAAATTCACAAGTTAAAGTTGTTTTCTGATATTTAACAGCGGCGAGCGTCAGCTGACCAAGTAGCGGTGGATTCAACTACGGCAGCATCTAAAAGTTGGATTTTTTTCTTCCAAAAAGTAATTTTATACCGTGACAAAATATTTGAGACAGTTCTTTAGATGATTTTAGACTAAACAATAATAGTCAGCTGTATTGAAGATGTCGATCATACGTCAGTCACGTATATAAAGATATCAAAAAATTTAATCACAATAGTTATTTATTAGATAAGTGAGTTATATTACATATAAGTCACGCAAGAAAAGTTTAACTCTCGAGCCCGAAGGGCGAGAGAGGTAATTTTCTTAAGTGACTTATATGTAATAACTCACGTGTCTAATACAAAATTTTATCCAACACTTTCGTATAAATCGTTTTTAATATCGAAAATAATTTGAAAACGTCATCCATTATTTGTTACTTGTCATTGTGGCGAGCGTAGTGCAGCGGTAACGTACCAGCTTCTCACCGCGGCGATCCGGGTTCGATTCCCGGAACCGGACGTTGGCATTTTTAATCGCTCGTCACCTCACAGATGGCTTGGCAAACCACTGTGTAGTATTCTGCTTACCCCAGGTAGTAGTTATTTAGAAAATAACGTCCGTGGCGGCACTACCGCGTTGTCTAAAAGGTGCTGTGAAATGCAAGAAAAAAATTGCATGTTTCAGTGCTTGGATAACGTTGACGGAACAGCGCGACAAATGAGGTTAAACATCTAATAACCCGACACCCACGGTACTCTGGTACTTAGGCTTAAAGCCTTCGTGGACTGTCAAACAGATAAATATTGTCAACACCAGCAACAAAATTTTGTATTGTCTATAATTCACTAGTGAGCTAAAGGGTACTTTAGCTCACTAGTGACTTATAAGTACACTTTATATCCTCAAAATCTGATCAATTATGTAGATATTATATGTAGGTGTTGGATAAACTCATTTTATCCAACACTTACATATAATATCTACATAATTGATCAGATTTTGAGGATATAAAGTGTACTATAAGTCACTAGTGAGCTAAAGTACCCTTTAGCTCACTAGTGAATTATAGACGTATACAAAATTTTGTTGCTGGTGTTGACAATGACAAGTAACAAATAATGGATGACGTTTTCAAATTATTTTCGATATTAAAAACGATTTATACGAAAGTGTTGGATAAAATTTTGTATTAGACACGTGAGTTATTACATATAAGTCACTTAAGAAAATTACTCTCTCGCCCTTCGGGCTCGAGAGTTAAACAAGAGTTTCTTGCGTGACTTATATGTAATATAACTCACTTATCTAATAAATAACTATTATACATCATGAAATTTATACAAATGATTATTTATATTGTCAAAATAATTTTAAAAAACCGTCAGCTGGACTTTTAATGGGGAGAGACCGTCAGTCAGCGCCATAAATATGCTGCACCAAAATTCGTATTTTTCTTAAACGTGTTTATGGCCTATTTTCGTGTATTGTAGAGAAAAACTGTAAATAGGTTTTTAAAAAAGTAATTAAACAATTTACCGAAATTGCTATATGTAAAGTGACAATTTACGGTTAAATTAGACACTGGTAGCCGCAATTTTAAAGTAAACAGGGCCTTATTTTTGAACTTTTTCAAAAACGACTATATCCACTTCGTGTACTTTTTTTTCGTAGAATATAATATTCTTATCAGAAAAACATTTTTAACAAAAACAAAAGAGTTACAGCACCAGTCACGTATTTTTTAAATGGAATATCCCGTATATTTTTATATTAATGGATAGAGATTGTCACGAGGAATTCGGTGATATGGGGGTTGCTGGGTTTATTTCCTGCGGTTCTAAGGCAATTGATTAAAAACTGCATTATACTATAAGGATAGTTTTACCTGAAAAACCTGGCTGCCAAAGGTCACAGGTGCTTATTTGTCAAAGTCAAGAATTTTAAAAATACCTTTATTACTTCTTGGGTTTAGAAATAGAAATATTAAATAATTTTTAGCAAATAATATAATTTGAAACCGTTCTTCTGATAAAAACCTCATTATAAAACTGTTTCATAAATCTTGACAAGGTTTAAAATTACTTTCTATCACTTTTTTATAACGACTTCCACCGTTGACTCCACCGCAGAAGCGGCGACTGACGCTCATTTTGCTGACTATTTATAACTATTTAACGGCTACAAATAAAATTCATTCGGTATAAAATTGGTATGAAAAACATAGCGCTACCTCCCCTACTATAAGAGGCGTCCCCCAAATTTCTTAAAAGTTTCTAAATTGGTACAAAAGTAATTACAAAAACACAATATTTTTTAAAAATTTTAAACACCCCGTAGTTTAAAATCTAAGACGCTTAGGACATATGTTCACGTGAAGTTTGTAGTATTTACCGGTCTATATAAGGTAACGACATTCGACCATATTGCTTTGACGTGGTATGACGTCACATCTCCCATTTTTCGGCCATGTGGTTCAGTGCCGGAGATATACAGTTTATTGTATTATTAAAACAACCGTTTACACAACAGTTTTTAATTATTAATAAGTTGTAAATTCTTTTACTTTAAATAAAAAACATTTAGAATTACATCTCTCAACAAATATCACTTCCAAAACAATGCAAAATGAAATGCGCAAATTCTAGACGCCACTGGATTGATCATCACCTTTGATTTTACCCAGTCTTGCCAACTTTTCTCCGTGGATAGCCCTTCCTTGCGTCCCGACCTCGAACCGCCTAAAAGTTGAGGATATGTCGCAACCTTATAAATAAACTAACCTTGGTATTTACCGTCTTATTTTTGAGTTATTAAATCTTATAGAACTACTTATGGACTGTCTTCGTATAACAAACGAAATTCTTTAAAGTTGCATAAAAGCCTCTCCTGCCTGCGTCCATAAACCACCAGATCCACCAGAAATAAACACGGCAGACAAAAATCCAGGTGACGATCGAGATACAGGTAGACGACCCATTCTTGGCCAATGCCTTTTCTCACACACACCGTGCAGAACACAACGGCCTTTCTCCCTCTGCCACCTCTTGTTTGTGCAGAACCTAATTTCAAATCGTAATTACTTTCGGTCTTTGGCTTTTGGCTGTGTTTATGTTGGTTGAGTAACTCGATGTTGCCGGTTTGCTATTTACCATTTTTAATAACCTACTTATTTTTTTTTCAAAAAAATTAACGTAATTTAAAAACATGGGAGGTAAAGTTTCACATAAAAGAGAAGTGTGAGGGTTTGTCTCTGCTAATAAAACCACTTCCAAGAAATTACCAAGCATATTTTTTCTAAAAATTAAGAAAAAAAAAATGAATATATTATATATAATGGAAGAAATAAATTTAATTTTTAATCTTTTAGAAAGCTTACAAACGATGCTCTTAATCTAAGAACTATAAAAGTTTTTTGTTAAAAATTAGGACAGGAGACTATTATATCATCCAGTGGGGTGTTTATGGGAAAGAAAAAACATATTATATTAAATAATAGCTGACTTTTAGAGTTAGTCAGACTTATTTAGAAATAATAAGACTTTTTCGAAAAATGTTTCCATTAGGGTAACCAAATAAAGCCTTTATTACTTGTATAAACATATTTTATACAAATAAATCGATATTTTTAACACAAATAGTGAATTTAAGACATTAGAAATAATAAGTTTTCTTATTAATATAGGGTGTCCAAAAACTAAATCAACAAATTTTAGGGGTGATTCTTCATTCAAAAATACTAAAATAAGTCTTTATATGAATACATGTCCTAAACGTCATACTTTTTAAACTATAAGATGTCAAAATTTTAAGAAATTATGTATTTTTATAACGGTTTATACAGTGTGTCCCAGGATATTTGTTACAAGAGGACAAATGGACCAAAAATTTTGGAATTTTAAATCGACATTTTGGAAAAACTGGTGTCGCATGGTCCAAAACTAATGAAACAATTACTCCAATTGGTATTATACAGGGCGAATTATAACTAAAAATAGGAAAAATACCCAAAAACTATTTACTTTTATTTTTAAAATAGAACAAAATTGTATAAGTAAATGTTGTAGAGAATTGAATTTTATGTCAAAATTTGAAGTTAAAGCATGAGAATAAAAAAATATAATTGTCAATTTTTTACATTACGCATTAGAACTTAAAAATGGACAAGAGAAAGCAAAATTTAAAGGAAAAATTAATAATCTTAAATCTTTTTAAAAAATTCGCATTTTTTTTTATTTTCATTCTTTAACTTTAAATTTTGACATTAAATTTATTTTTTATAACATTTCCTTATACAATTTTGTCCCATTTTTAAAAATAAAGGTTTCTTTACTCTTAGTCATTTTTCAAATTTTTAGTTATGACTCGCTCTGTATATTACCAATCAAAGCCAAATTTTGTACCCTTTAGTTTCGGACCAAGCGACCAGTTTTCCCAAAAGAACGTTTAAAGATTCAAACATTTTTGGTCCATTTGTCCTCTTGTAACACCTATTCCTGGGACACACTGTATATCAATTCCGATTTGTTTGACAACAAAAAAAATAAAATAGAAAAGAAATGGTTTGTAATGTATAAAAAAATCAGAAAAACAATTTCTTACCCCCACAACTCTCTCTCTCCTCATTACCTCATAGCCAAAAATTGTGACAATATACAGGGTGGCCCACCATATTCGACACGATCTGTAGCTGGATAACCATGAGGGTTTTAAAAAAGTAAATACTAAAACATATACAGGTCGGATAAGGCCACAGTATAAAATTATTTTACTCTATACAGGATGTCTCAAAAAATGTACGTATCAAAGCTATTTTTTTAAAATGGAACACCCTATATTTTATGACGGTTTTAGATTCTACATAAAAAATAATTAAAGGTTGTTCATAGTACCAAGTGTCTAATTTTATTCGTTTTTGTGATATTTGATTTTTTTTCAAAATGCAGGGGTGCCATTAAATTAAATTTTATTTTAACAATATAAACTCATTAAACTTTAAAATTTGTTACAAAATTAGGAAAAGTCTGCCTTATCATACGTAGGTCATATCGAGATTATAGATTATACAGGGTGATCAAAAAAATTTAGAAAGTCAAATTGCAATATCTCTCTTATTTTAAATAGAACACCCTGTATTTTTAGACCACATGATGACAAACCAAATGCTCTTTTCAAATGGTGTATAGGTTGCCTATACCTATCTTTTATACTTTTTAAGTAAATTCCGTTTTAACATATTTTTATTCCAAACGTCTATTTAAATGTAAGTAGGCTGTGATATAGCTATGCCTATTTACTAAGCCGTTATTGCAAAATGTAAATTTGTTGGAAAAAAGCACAAAATTAAAAGATTTTGTATTATCTGCCTCTATTTTTAAAATTCACAGAAAAAAAAATCATTAGTTGCTTATAATGCTTCTTCCAATAACACTTATTTCAGCTGAATGTGGTAATCATAAAACTTGTGTTAAACAATCCTAATAACGCCTCTGGTCAGTTATGACGACATTCTGTGACCCATAACTCGTGTCTTCCATTATCCATAATCACTGTGTCAAAATTTTTAAAGCAACCATTAAGGTTATCAGATGGTTTCTCCTGGAATATTTTTCAGGATTAACTCTAGACTAAAGTAAACCATTTTTGTCACATCCTACCAGTATGATATCATCTTGTTGATGTAGGAAAAGGGTTTTTATTTAAAATCATTGAAATTTCTTTTAAACTGACTAAAACACCAGCAATTATTAATGGTCGTTGTTATTTTATTAAGAAAATATTAATGGCTGCTATGTCACAGCCAACTTTAATTTAAATAAACATTTGGACTAAAAATTTGTAAAAACAGATTTTACTAAAAAGCACAAAAGATAGGTATAGGCAACCTATACACCATTTGAAAGAGTATTTTATTTGTCATCATGTGACGTAAAAAATACAAGGTGTTCCATTTAAAATAAGAGAGTTATGGCTATTTGATTTACTGAAAAAATGAAATTATTTTTTGATCACCCTGTACAATATTTGATCTTGATTTGACCTACGTATGATATGGCAGAATTTTACTAATCTTGTTACACATTTTAAAGTTTAAAGTGTTAAAGTCAAATCAATTTAATTTTACCTCTGCATTTTTCAAAAAAATCAAATATCACAAAAACGAATTAAATTATGCACTTAGGACTATAAACAAACTTGAGTTATTTTTTAAAGTAGAATCTAAAACCGTCATAAAATATAGGGTGTTCCATTTAAAAATATATAACTTTGATACGTCACACTTTTTAAAGACCCTGTATAGACTAAAATAATTTTATACTGTGGTCTTATCCGACCTGTGTATGTTCCAGTATTTACTTTTTTAAAAACCCCATGGTTATCCAGCTACAGACCGTGTCGAATATGGTGGGCCACCCTGTATATCTATTAATAAAAACATTATGAAATAGTAGTATTTTTTCCGGACCCTGTATATTTCGGGTTATCGCCCCCAAATTGTAGGTTAAAACGATGGAAAAATTTAACAATAATTATCTGGTAAACAGGAAATTCCTCACCAATTTGTAATGGTGTCTATTAATATAGTTTTGTTATAAACTTTTAAGGCAGTTGTCTGGATTTCAGTTGAAAATCCTTATTTAATTTACCAAGGTTTTGTAAAAAGCTTAACCTTAAAAATGGGTTTTTTAATTTCTTTTTTACCACAACGGGCTCCAGAAATTTTAATAAAAATATTGTCACTTCACTGATCTCGATGGATTGCCAATGTTATAACCTGCGCGAAACAAAAGTTACATTTCATGGGCGAAAAAACCGGTTTGTACGCAAGCCAGTTGAGGGTAAACGCACCTGGCCCCAAACAAACTATCCGCATTATAGGAAAGAATGTGTTGACCGCGTCCTGGTTTTCTGTTCGAAGTACGGTAGCTAATGAACGTTACGGTCAGACCGCGGACGAGGGGTACGGGGTGCCGATGTTTGTATTTTGCCACCGCTTTTAAGTGCGCATGTTCGTCCACCCACTGCGCGAGGTCGTAAAAATCCGAAAAATGCTTCTTGCCACTGCGGATCTAAATGTAGGTTATCTATGTGTCACTTTCGATAACAAATATTTTTTCACCACATGCTTCTATACAGGGCCGGATTTACAGGTGTGGGGGCCCTGGGACAGTGAGCCTGTGGGGGTCCCTTGGAAGTAAAATACACCTCTTAATATTCATAATAAATGATATTTTTACAGTATCGTTTAAAAAAACCAAGGTTAGTTTATATTTATACTAGGAATAGGTTGCGAGATACATCCTCGACTTTTAGGTGGTTCGAGGTCGGGGACGCAAGGAAGGGCACTCCACGGAGAAAAGTTGTCAAGACTGGGTAAAGTCAAAGCTGATGATCAATCCAGTGGCGTCTAGAATTTGCGCATTTCATTTTGCATTGTTTTAAAAGTGATATTTGTTGAAAGATGTAATTCAAAAATGTTTTTTTATTTAAATGAAAGAATTTTCAACTTAATATTAATTAAATACTGTTGTGTAAACGGTTGTTCTAATAATACAACAAACTGTATATCTCCGGCACTGAACAACATGGCCGAAAAATGGACGGTGTGACGTCATTACACGTCAAAGCAATATGGCTGAGTGTCGCGACCCTATATACCCTTATAACACAAGTTGGTTTTATTAACGTTTTATAAACAGCATATCATCATTAAGTTTATAATACATTCAAGTAGATTTTGGGTAACGCACGATAAACGTTCTCAAACGTTCGTGAATGTTCTTTAAACGTTTTTTAAAAGTTTTGTTTGGACCAAAACAACGTTTTAAAATCGGTTTTTGGACGTTTACTAAACGTTTTTTTTTATAGTAGTAGCAAAATGTTCTAGGAACAGGTTTTAAAAGTTTTTGGGACGTTTTAAAAATGTTGTTATATGTTGTATTGCTGAATTTATACAGACAAATAACATTAAAATAAAATAAGAATATCCAATTAGAATTTACAGATTGAACACATAACCCTTATTTGCAACCAGTAATTGGTTATTCTTATTTTATTTTTTGTTATTTGTCTGTATAAATTTAGCTTATGTTTTATGTGAATGTTTTTGACATTTAAATAAAAAACTACTTTTATCCAACACTTACATATAATATCTACATAATTGATCAGGATTGAGGATATAAAGTGTACTATAAGTCACTAGTGAGCTAAAGTACCCTTTAGCTCACTAGTGAATCATAGACTTTAGCTCACTAGTGACTTATACTAATTCTTTATTACTTCCAACATTTCACAATTAAAAAAATAACATAAAACAACTAATATATTATACTACAATTTATTCGTGTTTATATTAACAGTAATTGTTATATTAGATTTATCTTGGACAACGTTACATTGTGCGGAGTGTCCTTCAGGAAGTCTTTCAGCACTAGTACTTGCCTTGGTGCGCTCTTCACCCTGTATTCGTCTTGCAATCTCAAACTTGTTAGAGATGCAATCTTCTAAATATCCTTCTGCCACGGTAGAAGACTTCCACCCGCCATGGCGTTTAAGGTTGGTGATATCGGCCCCAGGGTTGACTAGAAGTGTCGCTGAAGAACGCCGCATGCTATGACCACTATATAAGATTTCATCAGGTAGTTGCAAATAATGAGCAACTACTCTCGGAATTTTCGAAATTTTATTTATTCCCACGCATTGCCTAGTGCATTTGCCTTTTTGAAAGTTGACAAAAAATCTTTTGTGAGGCGTGTTCTCTGGCCTGAGGGACACATATTTTCTAAATAATTCAAGCACATTTACCAAAAATCCTTCTTTTAAAATTGTAAAGCTTCTCGATTTGTTCGTCTTGGTATCAGGCATAGAAACATATATGTACTGGCCTTTATCTACTATATCTTCAATACTTAAGCGAGTTAGTTCGTCACAACGGCATGCACCAGCGATTCCCAATATCAATGCAACCTATAAAAATCCGAACAGATAAATATTTAATACCAGAAACTAAAGTAAATTCATACCTTTGACATTAAGTGCTCGTCGTCAGGTGCCTAAGCCAAAAATTTTTCGATGTATTGCCTCTCCAGAATTTTTGCCTTTTTCGGTTTAAAATTTCTTGAATTGCTCTTCAAATAAGCGACAACTTTTCCATACCTCCCTATATCCACGTTCTTATATACTTTTAAGGTCGTCTTTATCATTGAATACTTGGTCCACATTGATGAGGGAGCAACTTTTTTCGATAAAAACAGAAAGTAAGCCATAATAACATCTTCATTTATAGTACCAACTCCTCGCCTTTTCCTCCATGCTTCAAAATCTTCAAATTCTTTATTGTACGTTAGTTTTGACTTCTCTGGAATTAAACTGCATGTCGCTACCGCAGCTTCTTCCAAAATTTCCGCAGGAACTTCACAATTTTCCATTTCGCAAAGCATTTTTATGTTTGTCTACAAAGTTGTTTACTAAACAAACCCGTAGTTACCAACAAAATGCATTACAACCAAACAAGCTTGCTTTCCAAAAATACAAAATTTTGTTGCTGGTGTTGACAATGACAAGTAACAAATAATGGATGAAGTTTTCAAATTATTTTCGATATTAAAAACGATTTATACGAAAGTGTTGGATAAAATTTTGTATTAGACACGTGAGTTATTACATATAAGTCACTTAAGAAAATTACCTTAAACTTTTCTTGCGTGACTTATATGTAATATAACTCACTTATCTAATAAATAACTCTTATTTCAGATTAGGCAGAAATAACCTTATTTATTAAATTATATTTTAAAAACGTACTTTATACACAACTTATATGTATATATAGTTATGGCCAAAAAATAACAATATATATCAAATTTTCAAATTACTTGTGTTCACATTTACACTTCAGAGTACAGAAATAAAAAGCACTCCACCACCACAATTATCAGATAGTTGGGTTAATTATATATTAGTGAAATAAGACGCAAAAACAGCACATCACAAAATACTAAAGGAAAACAGCATACAAGGAATACTAATCGTATAAAATTCACTAAAAATGCAATTTTACAACTTGCAATGTCATTCACTAATAATAGAAGACAGAAGATTTGAGGGTGCGTTCCTAGCAAAATTATGGATTTCTTGAATACGTTCCTAACGAATAATGCTCCTCGAATATTTTTCCATTGAAGAACTTTAATAGCCGGCTGTCCATGAGAGCGGTTTTCCGCTCGCGAATAATAATTCAGCGTTGTGATTGGCGGGAAAAGCATTTTAAATTTGCACGAACCAATCACAACGCTGAATTATTATCCGCGAGCGGAAAACTGCTCTCATGGACAGCCGGCTTAAGAGTTATGCAAAAAGGTTATTATCCTGAAAGTACGATTAAAGTATTTTTAATGTGCCAAAATTATTATTTGTGACTTTTTTATTCATTTCATTTCATTATTCATTCAAGTTCAGAATACGGTCAATAAAAACGTTTCATGTCGGTTCTAAAAAACGTTTGTAATACGTTTATATAAAACGTTTTGTTAGTCCTGAACGTTCGGACCTAAAGTGTACCTAAAACGTGTGTTTTTGTGTGTTATGAGGGTAGACCGACTCTAAAAAACATCGTTTTTTTTAGGTCCAGTCTACAATATATATGTTACATGAGATTTCTCGCATTAAGAACCTATCAATGGACACAAAACCCAAAAATTAAAGAAAATCGTAACAGCAGATTTGTATAAATTCCTAAAATCGCTAAATTCCAGTTACAAACAGGACAGAACCTATATTTAGGAAGAAATTACAACTACGACGTAGTTTTACTATCGACCCAAAAGCTCTACAAACTGCGTAGTAGGTGACGTAGCAGTTAGGGCGGCTAGGATGTCTAGCGACGTGTTCGTTAACCATAAAAATAGACTCACGAAGAAATTAGCTACTAGTATCGACGTATGTCTTTGGTTAACTGTATGTTCTAGAATGAAAGGGAACATGAAAGAGTAGAGGTGGATAAATATTTGTTTTCAGAAGGCACCGGTAAGAACTCGAGTATGAATGACCTGAGGAAAAAGAGATGTAATGCACTATGGTCCAAAATATCTTTTGAGGGTGACAAAAATATTAAATAAAATTTGTGATAATGTAGCTAAAGGCTTTTTTTGTGTGTGTGTGTTTTTATGGTAATTGTCATCACTACTGCTAATGTCTACCAGTCCTATGTCTTCAAATTTTTAATGAAAATGGCTGAATATTAGGGTTGCCACCCCATATAACATTTTTGCCGGCAAGGCATTGGCAAACAGGTATCAAAAAGACATCAAAATGGGCAATTGGCCGTTATTGGGTCACGTGTTGCAAAAAATGTGACGGCATCCATCATTAATAAGTTATGCTGAAAAAAATGCATTTAGGATGATAGGGCATCCATCATCAAAAAGGTTTTGGCAAAAATATGCTTTTTAGATGATGACATTACATTATTTTTTTCCTAATGACAATAAAATGCATTTTTACCGTCCAGGAAACTTAAATATGCATAAATAATACACATGCATAATGTGTGTTTATGTACTAGGGTGTCCCATATAAAATTAAATACTATAATTTTGGAAAAACCATAAGAGATACAATAAAAATACTAAAAAATACATTTCACTGAACAACTTCTGCATTTAACTTTTCTTATATCTCTTATGGTTTTTCCAAAATTATAGTATTTAATTTTATATGGGACACCCTGTACATTAACACACATTATGCATGTGCATTATTTATGTACATATTAGTTATCTGGACGGTAAAAATGCATTTTATTGTCATTAGGAAAAAATAATGTAATGCCATCATCTAAAAGGCATATTTTTGCCAAAACCTTTTTAATGATAGATGCCATCATCCTAAACGCATTTTTTCATCATAACTTATTAATGATGGATGCCATCACATTTTTGCAACACGTGGCCCAATAACGGCCAATTGCCCATTTTGATGTCTTTTTGATACCTTTTTGCCAATGCCTTGCCGGCAAAAATTGATATATGGGCACGTCTCCCAGTTTCGACAGTCAGTATCCCGGTTCCCGGGTTAAACAATAATTTCTCCCTGTTACTGTTGAAGTACATAAATAAAAAACCAGCTAAACCTTGGAAGGAAATCTGGTTTAAAATTATAACAAAAATAATGTACTTGGAAAGTGTGGACCTTTTTTTTTTTTTTGGTCTTCAATTTTTTACTGAGGAAAAGTGGGAACTATAGAGGCCCCCAGGCTTCCAGTCATTGAAATTAAATAGGAAGGTGGCAACCTACTGAATATCGATAAAATAAATCAACATCAGAAACGCCGCCACTGGTGGCGCTGTGATACTTATTTTAAAAATTATTTGATTAAAAATGTCTCTATCTGTAAAAAAAAAGACTCTTTGTTTGACCTCCGGACAGTGCGGACGTGCGTAGAGGACTACAAAGTTCTTCCCGGAGTGGCGGCTAGAGGTGTCGTCTAACCAGAACAATGATTTATTGCAGCAAAAAATAATCAACCCGACGACTACGCCACGCGATACAGGTTTAATGGCAGGCCAGAGACGAAATAAGAGGATGTTTTTTTAGTACGTGATACGTGCTTTCACAATATTTTTATTTATTTATCTAAAAAATATGTAATCAGACTCTGTCAGAGGCTATGTGCTTTCGAAAAGGTTTGTTTACTTTATCATTTTTTGTGTTCTTGGCGGCATCGCTTTCGGAATGAAATAAATATGGTTCTAACTATACCTGTAAATTAGTAAAACTAAAAAAAGGGATTATAGAAAGGGGACTCCCAGTGTTTCTACTTCAGTGAGGTATCTGTGTCAATAAAATGTGTAGTTTTATTACCCATCTATAATATTTAAATTATTTAAACCTAAGCTATTTTTGTCGTAAAACACAGATTTTGGACCATAATGCAATGGCGCGAAACGAAGTATATTAAAAGGGCCTTATACAAATTGTAATGGAAGCTCGAATATCGACTTATTCTTCTCTGATAGTATGTATTTGTTTTTCTTTTTTTTAAAAATCCTGTATTAAGTAATTTGTCAAGCAGAAGTTCTATTTTTCATACAGTGCTACTTCAAAACCTTCATGGGCAATTTTTGCTAATCGTGGAGAGGAGGCGGTCTTAAAGCGAGACAACATTTGTTTATGTTTATGTGTCATAGAATAACAAGCTATATTAGCTTTGTTCGCGGGTCTAGTAATGAACCGATTCTGAACCAGAACCGAACTGGTTTAGAATTGCTTTAAAACGCATGTCTAGTTATTTATTAGTTCGGAATTTTTATTTACCGCGAACGATTTTCTATACAGCTGAGGATGTATTCTAACCTAGCCTTTTGGTTAGGATTTTTCATGGTTAAATTGGATACTATACAAAAAAAAAATAAACAAAAAGGTAAATTGTTATACTGTCGAATGCCACTCGAGGTTTCTCGGCGGAAGACGAGAAATTCCCTGCCTCCTCTCATTTTTAACATAAGTACCTATGTGTATTTAACCAAAGATAAAATTCAAACAACAAGAATGGTAATATATAATATTTGTAATATTGTCTATATTTTTTAATTAAATCTTTATTTATTTTATTGCATACATACATTCATACGGAATAAAATTTAAAAATCCTTTGTTTATATACGCTCAGAATCACAAAAATATACAAAAAATATTCAACAGGTATATTAACCCGCATGAAAAGAGGCAAAAACAAATTAACTGTAATACAACGGTTTATTTCTGTACCACAAAAACAGAAAACAGCTCACCATGTCGACAATGCGCATTAAATTCCGAACTGAACTTTTAGTTCCAACAAAAATCCCAGGACTGTTAATTAGGTTACGAACCGTTAACGAACTAATTCCATTGTAACCCGCCAACACAGAACTGTTACTAAAATTTCAGGATTTTACTAACCGCGAACGCTGTTTTTTCACTGCGCATGCGAATAGTCCCAGAACCGGTTCAGAATCGAACCCGCGAACAAAGCTACTATTTATGTGCGCCCGGAGGGGGTTGCAAGTGGTTGCACTTGCACCCCTCCCCCAGGGCCGTATTAACTGTTTGAGGCGCCTTAGGCTAGAATTCTCGGAGCGCCTATTTTCCACGAAAAAAATTTTTGAAGAACAAAAAAAGGTCATTTCCTCCTTTTCGCGTCTATTTCATTCCAAAGCACCTTATTCACAGAGAAATTATTCACCAAAAATCCCCACTCAACCTAAAGTTTTTTAAAAACTCCCCTGTCTGGCGCCTATTTCTTTTCATGGCGCCCTAGGCTGTAGCCTAGTCAGCCTAATGGATAATACGGCCCTACCCTCCCCTGACTTTTGGGAAGTGTAAGAAAATGTATGAGAGTATATTTGTAGAGTACTAAAAGAAGTTTCCTTAGCAATTTAAAGGTTTTTACATCATCCCATGGTTTTTGTATGTGCGCGGCGAAGTAGATGGGAAGGTAGCTTTTGAAGGAGCCGTTTTTATTTTTTTCTCTTCAAAATTTTTTGAAACCTGATTGAAATTGATAAAAACTTTGATATCTATTGGTGCCTAAACGGTGAGGTTTATCGACTTTAATAAAGAGTACCTTATTTTTGAAGTTTTTTATTGTCTATAAAATGGCGCCCCCAGCTTTGCGATATCTGTTAAAATAAAAAAGTTATCATGTAAATAAATTTTAAGTTTTAAGTAAAGTGCCCTATGGCGGTATTTTAAAAAAGTACTTTTGTCTTAAAATTTTAGAATCTGCAAAGCTCGATTTGTGTGCCAAATATCAACTGGATTGGTTAAAAAATAAATGCAATATGGTGAAAAAACCAAAATAAAAATTGAACTTTGACGACTTGTAATTCGAAAACGAATGACATTTTGAAAAAAAAATTGTATGAAGCTCTACCCTTATTTTGTCAAGTAGAATCACCCCCTTAAATTTTGTGACCGATTTTTGAATAATCCTCTATTCTCTATCTAACTACAATTGGTTTTATTCTGCTTAATTTTTTTTTTTTGGTTTTAAAAATTATTGACCCTGGTCTAGAATGGGTACCGTTAAATATGCGTTAATTGCATATACAGGAACATTTGCAATACCTTACTTTCTAATGTTTTTACGCAAATTCCAACGCAATAATGCGTGTGTTACATAGATAATAATTAAGATTATTATTACTATTTTCATGGATCCGAAACAACAAAAACAACTGGTTTTGTTTTGGCGGATACGAGAGAATGTAGTCTATGTATAGCAAGGTCGTCGCCGTTTCTTTCCACGGTCACTGTCTCCTGAGGCACCGCCTTGGGTTCGCTATTTTGTCGGTACCTACTAAATAGGTACCCGTATTTGTTTACGGTATAGTTTTTTTATGCAGAAGCGGAATCGAAAAGTTTTTTTTTAATAATGTGTTTAAAGTTTGAAAACCTTGTCCTAGCCCGATCGTTGACTTAGCGCGATTTTTTTATAAAAAGACCTTTTGAAATATTGTCCCAAAGTTCTATTTGCTACAGCTTATAGTATAACTATGCGATATACAGGGTGTAATTTAATTGATGGCTAAAAATACAGAATATGATTTTTTAGCCACATTTAAGAAAAAAAAGTTTATATTAACCCGTAGCTGGTGAGGTCATCTTATTGAGACGTAACTGGTGAGGTGGGGTTGGACAAACCCCATTAAAAAGAGCATTTTTAAGAAAAAAAATAATCTACGAAAATTATTTTTAATTATTTTTGTGACTCTTAGTGACTTAAAGAATAATATGAAATAAACAATAAACGAAAATTATTGAAGAATTATTTGTTTTTGCACAACATTGCAAACATTGTAAAGTTCTAGAATAGAAATATACATTTCTAATTGAAGCTAGTTAATAAACACATATGAAATTTATTTTTCCAAAAACTAAAGAATACAAGTAAAAAAGTCTCTAAGAAACTACTACAAACAATATTATAACAAGTTTAATAAAAAAAAGTAGTTTTTTTATTAAACTTATTTAGTGAGTTGGGGTTTGTCACACCCCAAATTGAACTTACACCAAAAATAGTACGAAAACCCGAATTTATTTCTACCGGTTCTGTCTCACCCCGGTACTGACGATCAAATTGACTGGCGAGCTACCTAAGCGGTGGCCTATACCCGACTCCTCCTAACAGCGCAGCAAACCTTTGAAATTTTAATGGGGTTTGACAAACCCCGGCTCACCAGTTACGGGTTAACATATGTCCTGAAACCTCTTAACTTTTGAGCTACAGGGAGTTAAAGTTTGAGCAGAAAAAAGTCGTATTCTAACTTAAACTAAAACTGTTCGAGATATTTTCATAAAATTTAGCACATACGTACTTAGCACCACTATGTATTTTTAATGTGGAAAATTTTTAATTATTTCTACCAGTGGCATCCGTACGGGATGAATACTGAAGATTTAAAAAATATATGGTACGCCATTGCTTTTTGAAAAATTAAAAGAATTTTATAATTTTATTAATTTTGCAACAAATTTGACCTCCTGATCTTTTTTTGTCCGATAAAAACCGTTTTTGGATGCATGTTTGGTATAGCGAAATTATTTTAAAATAGTAGGCTAGTGCCCTATTTTTAATTTTTTTTTCCGAAAACGGTGCACCGAAAGAAAAAAAAGGCAAAGGATTAAAGTTGTTGCAAAATAAATGAGGATTAAAAAAATGGTTCTGGTTAGTGCCAAATTTCATGTAAATATCTTAAACAGTTTCAAGTTATGATAAAAATACGATTTTTTTCTTAAAACTTTAACACCCTGTAGCTTAAAAGAAGTTTAGGTATATATGTTAATATGATTTTTCTTCCTAAACTGGGCTAAGGAATCATATCCTGTATTTTTAGCCATGCAATTAAATTACACCATGTAGAGGCAAAAGAGATAGGTATACAGGGTGTTTTCCTAATTGTAGATAAGAAAATTTTAAGGGGCGTATTCCTGAGCTAATTTTATAAAAAAAGTTCATATAAACATAGGTCCGGAAATGCTTTGTTTCTAAGATACAGGGTGTTAAACTTTAAAAAGAAAATCGGGTTTTTAATAATATCTTTAATGAGTCTCATACAATTATAATAAAGTTTGGCTGTGGTGTTTGTTAAAATACGAAGTTACTATACCCCTAAACTAATTTTAATTTGTGAGACCCGTGGCGGCGTGGAACGCATCTTAGTTAATATTATTGACAAAAAAATGTACGGCACTGACTTTTTGCAAGTTTTAAATTTTTTTCTGTATAAAATACCTAAACATACAACTTTTATGTTTCTTTCATATTTTTTACGTGTTTTGGTTAGTTTTTCAGAAAAAATCCCCTAAACTGCATAATCCTGGCCATAAGAGGGGTATTTTCTTGTTTTAAAATTAAGTGTTAAACTTCTTATTCGCTAATAAGTAACAACAAATACTTAAATAAATTTCGTTTATATCTAGTCAAACAACATTTACTAAAAAAAGTGTTTCAGAAATTTTAAAGTTTTTTAAAAACTTTAACACCCTGTACCTTAAAAATGAAAAGTTTGAGGACCCATGTTTCTATGAAATTTTTTTCAAAAAAATGGCTTTTGGAATATGCCCTTAAATTTTCTAATCGGAATTTAGATATACACGCTGTATATAAAAAGTTTAGTGCGTGAAAGAGAAATACAAATATACAGGGTGTTACCAGAACAATTTTAAAAATTTAAGGGCAGATTCAAGTATTGAAAATATGAAAAAAATCATATGGCTCACATGGCATCGAAAATTCCTCGTTCTTAAGATACAATGTGTTAAACCTTGTATCTTAAGAACGTGTAACATTGTAATCTTAAATATTTAGGTACAAACTAAAGACATTCTTCGGTTTGTTCTAAAATTTTTAACATCTTTTGTTTTAGGCACAAAGCAATGGCTACTTTATGTCTTCTTCTTAGTACGGTACTGTAATGTCCAAATACCATATCACATGGCGTTGCTCTGGGTTTCCTTTGGCTTAAACCAGTGATCCTTAATCGGTGGTCCGCAGACAACACGTGGTCCGCTCTCTCTAATTTGTTTGGAAGAAACGAATTGGTAGAGGCACCTTTTAACAAAATAAAATTATAATTAGATTGACAGTTTAAAAAAAATTACGAAGTTTCAACTTCATAATAGTTAAAAAGAGTTGTGTAAACCGGTTGTTCCAATAACACTAAAAACTGGATTTCCCCGGCACTGGTTTTGACACTTATCTCATTTAAGGGGAGTCCATGAATTACCTGAGGCGATTAGGGGAGGGGGAAGGGAGCTAAGTTGCATTTTATCAAATCTTACCGTGGGGGGAGGGGTGTCTCTGCAAATATCACGAAATTTTTCTTCCTCTAGAAATAGGAAAATCTAAGGAGATTTGGACATGTTCCCAGGAAAAAATGTATTTTTGTGATCTAGTGTCACAATTTAAATCCAGGACTTGTATGTTTTGCTCATCAAAATTATTTCAATGACAAAATCAATATTTCGGTTTAAGAAGTGGTAAGTCCCCTTAATATAATAACCAAAAGGTACCAGGTGCAGTGGCGTCCCTTTCTCGGTACGTTAGTGAACAGGCAGAGCGCACTTACAACTTTGCCGCCCGTAGGCTATTTGATTTTCGCCGCCCCTTTGTATAACTTTTTCAGCAAAAATAATTTTGAAAAGCCAAAAAAAAAAAAAAAAAAAAAAGTCCTCACCTTTCTTTCTTCCTACTAAATAAAATTCGAATTCATCCACACACTTATTTTATTCATATTTTGCCGCCCCCTAAAGTTACGTCTGCCGCCCCCTAAAAAATGCCGCCATAGGCTTCAGCCTACTCAGCCTTTTGGTAAAGGCGCCACTGTGACCAGGTGACGTTAAATATTATCAAGTAAACAAACTCATAAAAGTGAAACTGATATCATTCTTTGTGGCTAACTTTATTCTGAATGTTTCTTAATATTTCAAATGGCATCTGTCACGTGATCAAATGATCATGATCACTTGCAAGTGATAGAACTGAAAGAAGTGAAACTAATAATTTTTTAAAAGAATACCACTAAAATAACCGCCAATATGACGGCTTTATCATAACCCTTTTATATAATATTGCCTTTGTGGTTGACCAAGGAAAAAAACTTTTTAATAAGGAGCGCTCGATCCCATTTAAGCCTATGTTCACTAAATTTTGTGACGTAATCTTTTTCCGTAATTCTTTGTTTACAATCGTGCTGGAAGCTTTTTTCGCGGTTTTGCTGTTATTTTTGCTTTTTTGGACTTTTATATATGTTTAGTTTTTTTCTGTTTATAGTTAAATTGAGTAGTTATTAATACTGCAGTTACAGAGAATTTTAAAACCTGTAAACAGGGTCACTGACCTGGATATTGTTTAAAGGAAATTTACGTTTAAATCGTTATTAAGGGTAATATACCATTTTTTAAAATGTTTTTAGGTAATTTTATTTTCTTTTATGCAAGTATTGGTTTATTTTGTCAGATAAAAAAATATTATGGCAAAAAGGTGACGTCACAAACATAACCTATATTTTCGGAAAAATATATAAAATCGAGCGCTTCTTATTAAAAGTTTATATTCCTTGGTGGTTGACCAAGGTTAGTTTATATTTATAAGGTTGCGACATATCCTCAACTTTTAGGCGGTTCGAGGTCGGGGACGCAAGGAAGGGCATTCCACGGAGAAAAGTTTGGGTAAAATCAAAGCTGATGATCAATCCAGTGGCGTCTAGAATTTGCGCATTTTATTTTGCACTATTTTGGAAGTGATATTTCTTGAAAGATGTAATTCCAAATGTTTTTTATTTAAAGTAAAATAATTTGCAACTTAATAATAATTAAAAACTGTTGTGTAAACGGTTGTTCTACTAATACAATAAACTGTATATCTCCGACACTGAATAACATGGCCGAAAAATGGGAGATGTGACGTCATAACACGTCAAAGCAATATGGCCGAATGTCGCTACCCTATATAGACCGACTTTAGGTGATTGACCACATTTTGGACGAGTTTGAGAACCACTGGCTTAAACAAACCGTTGCCAACGTTGCGTTGGTAAACACCACGATTCAATGACTTACGCTACGGAAACGACCAATTTCAGACAAAGATGGAAACCGCCATTCACGCGAGTGTAAACAATCATTATCTATCGGAAATGTACAGTGTATGATGTACAGGGTGATTTACTGCTTTTTAAGCCATTAAAATGTTGAGGCTGAAGTCTTTACATTATCCTTTGTTTAGCTTCGTATGGCGACTAACATTAGAAGGTGGCCCCAGTGCGGCGTTTACACATTTGCCGGCCGTAGGCGATTAATTTTAGCCGCTATTTTCTTTTTCATTGATAAACAATTTTGAAGAGCAAAAAAAAATAAATAAATAAAAATCGAAATCAACTAAACAATTTATGAGGTACTAAATCTGCCGCCCCTAAAAACGCCGCCCTAGTCTCCAGCCTACTCAGCCTTCTGGTAAATGCGGCACTGGCGTGGCCCAGAGGCGAAAAAAATAGGGCCCTAAGGACCACTATTTTTTTCATTACTTAAATATTTATTATTAAAAAATTAAAATAGAAGCAATTTGCAAATTCATTGCAAATTTTTACATCGAGGAAGCGCCGCTGGACATTGAATAAGATAACTTTTTGCTCAAAACTTTCTGATAATCAGAAATTTATCAAGGGGCTTCATTCATATACAGGGTGGCCCACCATATTCGACACGGTCTGTAGCTGGATAACCATGGGGTTTTTAAAAAAAATGTAACAATACAGGTCGGGTAAGGCCACAGTATAAAATTATTTTACTCTATACAGGATGTCTCAAAAAAGTGTGACGTATCAAAGTTATATTTTTAAAATGGAACACCCTATATTTTATGCCGGTTTTAGATTCTACATAAAAAAATAATTTAAGTTTGTTAATAGTACCAAGTGTCTAATTTTATTCGTTTTTGTGATATTTGATTTTTTTCAAAATGCAGGGGTGCAATTAAATTAATTTTATTTTAACAATATAAACCTCTTAAACTTTAAAATTTGTTACAAGATTAGGAACAGTCTGCCTTATCATACGTAGGTCATATCGAGATCATAGATTATACAGGGTAATCAAAAAATAATTTCAATTTTTGAAGTCAAATAGCAATATCTCTCTTATTTTAAATGGAATGTATGTATGAATGTATTTATGAATGTAAGGTATTTTTACACTACATGATGACAAACCAAATGCTCTTTCAAATGGTGTATAGGTTGCCATACCTTTTATACTTTTTAAGTAAATTCCGTTTTAACATATTTTTATTCCAAATGTCTATTTAAATGTAAGTAGGCTGTGATATAGCTATGCCTATTTACTAAGCCGTTATTGCAAAATGTAAATTTGTTGGAAAAAAGCACAAAATTAAAAGATTTTGTATTATCTGCTACTATTTTTAAAAATTCACAGAAATTTTTTATTAGTTGCTTATAATGCTACTTCAATAACACTTATTTCAGCTGAATGTGGTAATGATAAAACTTGTGTTTTTAAACAATCCCAATAACGCCTCTGGTCAGTTATGACGACATTCTGTGACCTATAACTCGTTTCTTCCATTATCCATAATCACTGTGTCAAATTTTTAAAGCAACTGTTAAGGTTATCAGATGGTTTCTCCTGGAATATTTTTCAGGATTAACTCTAGACTAAAGTAAACCATTTTTTCACATCCTACCAGTATTATATCATCTTGTTGTTGTAGAAGAAGGGTTTTATTTAAAATCATTGAAATTTCTTTTAAGCTGACTAAAACACTAGTAATCAATAAATGGTCGTTGTTATTTTCTTAAGAAAAATATTAATGGCTGCTATGTCACAGCCAACTTTAATTTAAATAAACATTTGGACTAAAAATTTGTAAAAACAGATTTTACTAAAAAGCACAAGAGATAGGTATAGGCTATACACCATTTAAAAGAGTATTTTATTTGTCATCATGTAACGTAAAATAATACAGGGTGTTCCATTGATCACCACTGTACAATATTTGATCTTGATTTGACCTACGTATGATATGGCAGACTTTTTCTAATCTTGTTACACATTTTAAAGTTTAAAGTGTTAAAAGTGTTAAAGTAAAATCAATTTAATTTTACCTCTGCATTTTTCAAAAAAATCAAATATCACAAAAACGAATAAAACTAGATACTTAGTACTATAAACAAACTTGAGTTATTTTTTAAAGTAGAATCTAAAACCGTCATAAAATATAGGGTGTCCCATTTAAAAAATATAACTTTGATACGTCACACTTTTTTTGAGACACCCTGTATAGACTAAAATAATTTTATACTGTGGTCTTATCCGACCTGTATATGTTCCAGTATTTACTTTTTTAAAGACCCCATGGTTATCCAGCTACAGACCGTGTCGAATATGGGGGCCACCCTGTATATGTATTAGCAATGGGAAAAATTAAAATCTAAGCCATTCGTTTCGTCCCTGGGCCACCTCCTAATTTTAGTCGCCAGTTTCAGCTTCGTAAGGCGCTAAAATTGGGAGGTGGCCAAGGGACTAATACACTAGGGGTTACTAAGGGGTACTAATTTTTTTAATTACTAAAATTTAGCAGGGGGTCTTATTTATAAAGATTTTAAATTAAAAAGTTAAAATCCGCGCCATTCAGAGAGTTTATTGCAAATTTTTACAACGAGCAGCCCCGCGAAAACTATAATAGTTGGTAACTTCAATGGGCAAAATTTTGAATATTCAAATTTATCAAAGGACTTCATTTAGAAATATTTAGAAGTAAAAAATTAAAATCAAAGCCATCCGTTTCGTCCCTGGGCCATCTTCAAATTCTGATCGCTAGTTTCAGCTTCGCAAGGCGGCTAAAATTAGGAGGTGGCGAGTAAAATTGGGAAGTGACCCAGGGACGAAAAAAAAACTGGGCTCTAAGGGGCACCTAATTTTTTAATAATTTAAATTCATCACTGGGCTTTATTTATAAAGATTAATTAGTAAAAAATTAAAATTCGCAAATTCATTGCAAATTTTTAGACCGAGGAGAGTACCGCGAAAACTATAATAGCTGGTAACTGCCATGCGCAAAATTTTTTGATTATCGGAATTTTTAGAGGGCTTTATTTATAAAGTAAATTCTCGAATAATTTTTTTATTTTAGATTTATTTTTAGTATCTTGTACAGGGGCGAAGGTATTTCGTGTATAAATAGAGCTGGGACACCCTGTATAATAGTAAAAAAATTAAAATCCAAGCCATTTGCAAATTCATTGCAAATTTTTACACCAAGAAAGCGCCGATGGATATTTTATATATTATAACTAGACCTATAACTACAGAAGTATTAGATATACAATAAAAAGAATATCTATATTTTTTAAACTTTACCACCTCTGTACAGGGGGTCATGAGGGGGGCATGGAGGCCATGCTCCCATAGATACTGACATCCTTTCTACATTTTATTGTGTTCCATACATGTCTTGAAGAGGGTGAGGACCTTTTCAAATACGGGGTAA
>JACEGR010004857.1:0-81369 GCA_014170235.1 Listronotus bonariensis
TGTCACATTTGTATAAAAAGTCAATGCTAGCGCGTAAATAGGGTTGTGTGTATCACAAAATACATTGACTTCATATACAAATGTGACAGTTTTGTATGACCGTCTGTATCCCGGTTTAGAGGTATCTAAAAACAAGACACGACAGAAATTTTCTTGCAAGAAACTTTGCTCTGATAAATATTTCAGCTTTAAATTGAATCCTTATTTTTTAAAATAACATTAAAATAATTTTTTAGAATTACATGGCTAATTTTTATTATAGAATAAAAAATCAAGATTTCTGATTAAAAAAAACTAAAATTTTTATTTGTTTAATAAAAATCAAAATTTGTCTAACCCTGTTTTACAGGTATCTCCCCCTTGGTTTAATTATTTAAGAATAAAAAGTTATATTTTTTGTTAAAAATGTAAATGTTTATCTCGTTGTTTATTTAGATAGGGTTTCCCAACTCTATTTAAATACGAAATAACTTCGCCCCTGTAAAAGACAAAAATAAATCTTTAAAATAATGTTTATTTGGATACACTATTTTAATAGACAGCACTAGCAACGACTTATTTTGACATGAAATAAATCGTTGGTACTTGTTAATATACAAGGTGTCACAAAAATATAATTTTCATTCTCAAGCAGGTTTTTGAAATGAGATATTTTAACAAATTTTAAGTCTGCATTAAATTCTATATCAAAAGTGTACAACTCAATCAATGTTAATTGCTGCTGGTTTTTGACATAATAGCAGTATGCTGACTTACTCATTACCGATTAAAAGTGAAGAAAGAAAATAATAAAAGGGCAGGTAGCGCTAGATTTGAAAAATAATTTTATACCGACTGAAACTTCTATAGATTACAGTTTACCCCTCATTTTGAGAGCTGCAAGCGTCAGCTGCCCAAGTAGCGCTAGTTTGAGATGGCAGCACATGAAAGTCGTTAAAAAAATTAACTTTAAGTATGTTCATACCCTGTCAAAATTTATGAGACAGCTCTTTAGATGATTTTAAACAAAAAATAATCGTCAGCTATATTAAATATGGTAAATAAATAAAAACCATTTTTTGGCATGGTCATTTTGTATTCCTAATATGAAATTCTACATTAAAATTACCCTTCATTATTTATTCTTTAATTAAATAGGAATTTAACCAATCCGAGAAATGGTTTCTATTTATTTACGCAAAAACTGTACATCAAACAAAAAAAGTCAAGAGATCAAATTTGTTCTAAACTAAACGGGGGTTCATAAAAAGATTTTTACTCAAGAAAATGCAGTGGCATACCATTTTTTTTATATTTCATTAATCCCTTCGTGGACGACATTGGTAATAATTTTTTCTTGTATGCCAAAAAATGTCTTCTGGTGCAAAGGGTGCGTCTCCCAAATTCTTTAAACATATCTGAAGGGGTATAAAAGTTATTATAAAAAACTTTAACACCTCGTAGTTTAAAAATGTAGACGTTTAGGACATATGTTCATATAAAGTTTTTTCTTTTTTTTGGTGGAAAATCACCTCCTAAATTTTTTCGCATTTGTTTAGAAACACCCTGTATATATCCATATTGGTTATGAATATATGTGCCTATTAGTAGCTCTTACAATGGAAGGTAATTAATTACATGTTATTATATTATTTGTCACTCTCACAGTGACAAAATAATTAAAATCAAAATAATATTTTCTTTCTTTACTTCGTTCATGAGTATATCAGCATATTGTTGATATCTTAAAAACCAGCAATAATTGATGTATAGTGTGTTACACAAATTTTGATATAGAATTTATTATTATTAGAGTCAAAATATACAGGGTGGTCATTTAAAATGAAAATTCCATTTTGAGATACCTTGTATGTTAAATAATATTGTCAGTAAAATAAGTGTCGGTGAGTCCGTTTCCACATCGGTACTTTTTCTTAAGTTTATTTCGTATAAAGAGAGTTGGGATACCCTGCATCTTATTATCTTAATAATAAATAATTATTTATTGCTTCTTATAAGTGTTTTATTTACTTTTATATTTCAATTATCTTGTCCCAGGGGCTTTAATGATTGCAAATGTTTTTATAGGGACCATTTTAATGAGTTCGTGGTAATATCTGTCATAATAAAAAAATCATTTTACAAATTACTTTCAAAGTCATTCATGAAAACCGACTTCCAGTGGCATACTTTAAGGGCACATATCTCAAGTGAAGAAGGACTAGAAAAAAATATGTTAAGACATTAACTTCTTATTATTTTACATTAATTTGGTATTGCCTATTACAAATCTTGAATAAAAAGACTTTTATATCCAGCAAAAATTTTTCTTATGATATTTTAAAATGATATTAAAAAATATATATAAAAGTTAGTGATTTGTGCCAAAAACTTGAAAAATTGCTTTAATTTCTACAACAGCAAACTTAAAAAAACATTTTCCCTAGTCTTGGCATAGGAGCCTCTAAAATCTAATTCATTGGGTTAGAGTTATTGGGTTCTATGTTACAATTTGGCCAATTTGCAGATAATGTGTCCCCAAAGGTAATGAAACATATACTTCAAGTCACTATGAGTTACAAGATCCTATGTTGTTTTGTTAATAAAATATTAGCCACTATAACATACAACTGTGTAGAAATAGCTCCTACTATAAGTTAGAAAGTTTTATGTACCCCATAGAACCTAGCTAGCTCATTTTGTAACACAGAACCTTATAACTCTAAGCCAGTGATATGTAGAAGTTAGACCCCGAAAACGTGTTGATCGGTGATAATAATAATAATCGAACTTTTCTTACGATTCTTGCCAAAACCTGAGAATCAATCACACGGTTCTACGATTTTAACCTTTTCTGTAATAAACTGATGAGTGAAAGATGATAATTGATCAATTATTTGCTAAAATTTTCCACAAAATAATTTTATCTTCAAGGAACTTAACCCTCTTTCAATATTTCAATTTTGGGTTTTTTTAGCATCAGACATACTCTTTACAGCCTTATTAATTTTATCACTTGCTATTTTTCAAAGTAATCCACCATTCTTTAATCAAATAATCATAATTATTCAAAAGTAAATATAACCTCTGAAAAATTTCCAAACATTGATATAACCTACAACTCGTGAAAAACGTCGATACCGATTTGAATTTATGGCGCGGTTTTTAAAATCTCTCCACTAGCGACTGTGGCGCCATCCCAATTTGCACCTTTCGGAATACCACTTTTTAATACATTCAGATGGTTATTCTCCCTCCAGCATCCATAAAAAAACAGTGGCTACCAAAATATTGTTTACTTCAGCATTTGACATTTTGACTTTGACACATTAAGCCGTGTATAGATATGAGCGTATAAATTGTGATTACGTTAAACCTTAACTCGACGATTTAATTATTCATAAAGTATTAAAAAAAAATTACAAAAAGATAGAAACAAATTTCTAAAGTTACACTTCTCAAAAAATGTTTTGTCGGCGGTGGAACTAAATTCCTAATCAGTATTATTGTCGTTATCCCAAGTAGTAGAATTCATTTTTTTTTGTCAAAATGGCGCGTTATTGCAATTAAGGTCCTGAAATCAGACCTTTTTTTGTTAGTTTTTGTGTTTTAAAAAATAGAAATGTTTAACGTAAAAATCTAATTCTAGCACCTACTTGACCGAACGATATGTTTTACAGAATTAAAAATCTTTAAAAATAAAAAAAGTAATGAAAGATTGAAGAAAAAGGAAATTTGAGTTTTGCAAATGGGGGTTAGTTTTTGCGTAAATTATACAGAAACATGAGTTTTCTACAAAAACTGTCGAATTCGGCTCACCATGTACATGTAGTTAAAAAATCTCCAAATAAAAGTCTATTGTATTTTCAATTTTATTTAAGCATAGCCTAATACTTATCAAATAAAGAAACGTTGTTGTATTAAAACAATAATTATTTTAAAAACGAAAAAAAAATGTGTCAAAAGAAATAGCTAAATTATTTAAAATTATTATAAAAACTATTAATCTTATAAATAAAATTGTTAACGAAAGAAGCCAAAAATCGGGGATTTCAGTGGATGTATAAAAATAAAGAAAGGGCTATTGATTTAACAACCTAATAGACAATGGGCATGTAAATAAAGCTACGAAAAAGCTTTCACATAAAATAGTAAAAGATTAAACATAAAAAAATCTCTACATAATAAATCAAATTCTATACTAATAGCCTTTGCTTAACTATCCTTCACTATCACTAATAGGATCAAAAGACTGTACCTACATCATCTTCCGGGTCATTCCCCACTGATTTATATTTATTTTTTTATTATCAAAGTCGTGCCCTAATTTTAATTTTTAGAGATTCCCTTAAATCACTAGTCTTTCGCTTCTTCCATTGCTTTTTTTCAAATAAGATCGCATTTTTTTGTCATGTATAACCCTTGGCACCATTCTTACACCAACTTAAAGAGCTCTGGCTACTTTTTCTTCTATATTTTTGGGACATTCTATTTTTTTTTTTGTTCTTAAAATAAATATTAGAACTTAAAACTATTTTTTGCGTGCAGATAAAGAAATGTACAGAAATCTTTGTTTTTTTAGTTTAAACTATCAAACTGACATTAAATGTCATCCATTAATCAAAATCCTTTTATTTTGATTGTTATTATGGAGCCACTTATATTTATAATTGTATCCATTTTTTGTCTTTAAAACCTGCATATATCTGTTCCATTTATCTTCGATACATTTAAGGTGTAAATAGACAAGTTAAAATATATTGTAACTACAAAAGTTTGGATTGCCCCACACACGCTCAGGTCTCAGGTCTACCCGAGTAGTGTTTCGGCCGACCGGAGAAAAAAACTGTGCAGTTAAAACTGTACAGTTATACCTGATTGCCCCACACACGCTCAGGTCTCAGGTCTACCTGAATAAAAAACTGTACAGGTCTACCGTGGGTATACCCACGGTAGACCGTGGTTACACCTGCACGTGTGTGCCCTCCCTAAGACTACAGAGTATTTTATTTCCAACAAAACGGTTTAACAACGATATAAACCGGTTGGTAGGGTATTAGGTAGCATTGTGTTAACAAAAAAATGTTTTTCCTTAAGCTTGTAGAAAAAAATAGCTTTTCTAACATGTGCCGAAAGTGCCCTTTCCGCATAATTTTTTGGGGATTATATCACGAATGCTTAAATTTACAGATAATTTTCATAAACGCTTGACCTTTATAATACCATAAGTTTGATAAACATTGCATGATGTTTAGAATATAATTTAAATTGCTGAAGCAACGGATTAAGTAACAAAAAATTATTAAAAACTACAAAATATATTCCCATATCCATACATAATAATGTATCGCGTTACTGCAAAAAAATAATAGTTACTTTTCCAAAGCAGGGCTGATTTTCAAAAACCAAATATAGAGTTTAGAATTAAAATTTAATTAATTATTTTTAATTTAATTATTAAGTATTTAATTAAAAAGCCTTTTAAACCACGTGCTGCATGATCTCCTTTCCATTAAAAAAAAAAAAAAATGCAAGTGCCCCCTAGGTTATGTAATCCAGGCAAAGAAAACAGTTAAATGGAAAGTACAGAGTGTCCCACCGGGAACTGCCACATTCGATTTCTCGAAAAGTAGGCTTTGGAAAATTTTAAAATATTTGGTTACATTATAAAGTCAGTGGAGGACATACAACTAAAATATTTTAACAGCTCTATGACTTCCGGTTGTACCGGAAGTTAATGTCAACTTCCTTATTTAAAAAACACACCCTATATATTATTTAATTTTTGGTTTCTGCGTAAAATTCTAAACATTACTTATGTATAATGTTTTATACCTAAAGCCAACCGTTATTGACTTATTTTAAATTTTATGTTAAAAATGACGTTTGCAAGCCATTACATAACCATGAATTTCTTCTAAACAAAAGCCTTTAATATGAATTGGCGTTGCCTTCCTTGTAAAGAAAGAACGTGTTTAGTAGACTGTATCGATATTTTCACATATAATAAATACAGAGTGGTCAAAAAAATCGTTAAAAAATAATTACGACAAAAACCTTAAAAGTCAATTTTTTCAAATGGAAACTATTATCTTTTATTACCTTGTCCCATTGGGAATTAAAAATAAAGGTAAGCTTGTATAAGGATGTCTATTCCAAAAATTGATAGTTTTCGAAATATTAACGATTAAATATGTATCTATTCTAACAATGCATTTAAGTACGGATAGGTACGGGGTAGTTGGCTGTGATGCCGCATTTTGTTGTCAAGGCCAACTAGAAGCCAAACTAAGCTGAACTTAAAAGCATTGTTAGAATAGATAAATATTAAACTCTTAATATTTCAAAAACCATAATAAATAAAAAGACATCCTTACACAAACTTATCCTTATTTTCGATGCTTAATAGGATAAGGTAAAAATATAGAGGTTTATATTTAAAAAATGACTTTTAAGGTTTTTGTCGTAATAATTTTTAACAATTATTTTTGACCGCTTGTATTTATTAATTGTGAAAATATCTACAGTCTACTAAAGTAGTCTTTTCTTTACAAGAAACCCAACCCCAACTCATATTAAAGGCTTTTGTTTAGAAGAAATTGATGGTTATGTAATGGCTTGCTAACGTAATTTTTGACATAAAACTTTAAATAGTTAACATTATACATAAATTATGTTCAGAATTTCACGCAGAATCTAAAAATAAATAATATATAGGGTGTTGCATTTAAAATAAGGAAATTGACATTACCTTCCGGTAAAACCGAAAGTGGAAGAGTTGTCAAAATATTTTAGTTGTATGTCCCTCACTGACCTTATATTGTAACCAAATTTTCCAAATTTTTCCAAGCGTACTTTTCGAGAAATTGATCGCGGCGGTTCCAGGTGGGACACCTTGTATAACCATGTATGGCAGTCCTGAAATTACTATATTCCAAGATTTTATTGATGACTTGTAAAGTTTAATTAGCTAACGTAAATATTCATGCCTCTTGTAACCTTGTCTTTTGTCCTTAAGCATAAATACAAAATGAAGTTTTAAAATAATAAATGCTTTATCGTTATTCTATACACATAAAATAATCCCACAATTATTAATAAACGATATCCTTTATTAAATTCATTACTTTAATAAAGTCCTTAATTTTGACCCATTATTGTCAACTCTTATTCCCATGAAGCTGACCTTAACTAAATTAAATTATTAAACTTATTTTAATTTAACTTTAAAAATTCTTAATGTTTATTCTACAGAAGTAGTAATTTGCAGATTAAGTAACACAATACACTGATATACAAGTATTAAAGTAAAAGCAACTTAATAAAACCAAGAAATGTACAATTTTTTTCTCTTTTTATAAATGTCATATTATTTTGTTTCTTAGGATTATTTTTCGGATTCCCTATTAACACAAAAATATTACACATGATATTTTTGTATGTTAATTTTATTATGACCTTATACTTTAAGGAAACCTTCTAAAATCCAAGTTTTTATCTTTTATAGAAAGCAAAAACTTTTAGTTTAGTTTATCTGATATAAGGCTTCATATTATAGACTATCCCAAAATTAAATCTGATTAAAAGAAAATTGTTAAAAAAAGTGTTTCCCTTAATTATGTCGAACAGTTGGTTGTATCTTCGGTTAAAAGGTAAAAGGCAAAAAGAAACATTGTATGGTTTAGGAAGTGACGCTTTTATACAAAATTTGTGATGAAACAAAGAAGAAAAACCGTCCTTTTCAGGTTTTATTATGCTAAGCTGTTTGCAAGTTACAAAGGTAATAAATAAGTTTTCAAACCAAAATAAAAATTGAACTTTGACGGCTTGTAACTGGAAAACGAATGACATTTAGAAAAAATTATTTGAAGCTCTACTCTTATTTTGTCAAGTAGAATCACCCCATAGGTTTCGTGATCGATTTTTGAATCACCCTGTATCTAAGTAAGATTAGCAACTAAAAGTATACACCATTGCGACCACATTTTTAAGTAGAGATTTTAAGTTACTAAGTATCAATCAAGCAATAATTAAACTATAATAGAATTTGTCTAGACTGTATACCATCGCGTGCAATAAACTCAGACAAACTATTTCGGTGCGATTTTTTAGACTCTGGACTATTACAAACTTTCCTGCGTCCTTGCATGTTAGTCATTAAATAATTAAATGGTGGTTTTTCAAGCAAAAAGCTAAAAACATAAAAAAAAATGTGTATTCTTTTGCGCGCATTGATTTCCAAAGTATCAAACAGAAACGGAAAAATAAAAGTTATAACATCTTTAACGACTGTGCTTAAATTAGTATATCCTTCCTTTTTTAAACAGAAAAAGGTGCTGTAATATCGTCAAATTAATGTTTATTTTAACACAGTTGTACCAGTTTTTCTTGTTTTTACTACATAGGGCTTATTGACAGCATGAGCATATATGCGGTTCCCCGCTCCCCATAAGAAAGGTATAAATACGTCTGTGATTGACAGCATTTGGGTGATATTCCATCTTAGGTAATTTTTTTTTCTGATGAAGGATTTTATAGGGAAACATGTGCAATGTTTTATTTTACGGATGAGATCCTTAGCGTCAACAATCAATCGCTTCGTTGCTACAACCTTTGTTCAGGTCTCTTCAAAGAATTTTGACCACATTGCACTTGTTTCCCTATAATATCCATTCGCCACGTCAAAATAAATGACTTCGTGGTGTATTGTTCCGGTTTAAATTTCCCAAGCCTTCTTTTCAAATTTCTAAAAAAAACCATAAAATTATATATAAAAACTTTTAAAACATTTACATCATAACGTTCATTTTGAGCCACCCTGTATAAAAGAGTTTTGGAAAATTGACTTTTCTTTTTAAGTCCTAAGATGTGAAAATAAATAACTGATCTTTATTATAAACAAAATAGAGGTTACTTGGAAAATATTTTTTAGGATATCTTTAAAACACTATTTAGAAAATATATTACAATAACTTTGTTACATATTGTATAACAGAAATCTGATAAAATATTTTTATTTTGACATTTTATTCTTTAAATTACATTTGTGGATTAATACAGGGTGTTTCACAACTTTCCGACAAACTTTAAGGGCTAATTCTACAATAAAAAAATCATATAAAAATTTGTCCTAAACGTGTTAGTTTTGGAACTACAGGGTGTTAAAAATTCTAAAAAACCATTGTTTTTGTATAACAACTTTTATACCAATTGAGAAATTTTTGAAAAAATTGTGGAACGCCTTTATGCACCAAAACACAATTTTTGGCATACCAGAGAAAAATTAATTAGAACCAGTGTCGTCCACGAAGGGTTTAGGGTAAATATTTTTTAATAAAAAATGGTAAGCCACTGCATTTTTTTTTAAATCAAAATAATTTTTAAAATCCCCATTAAGTTTGGAACAAATTTGATCTCTTGATTTTTTTTTATTTGATGCATGGTTTTCGCGTAAATAAATAAAAACCTTGTCTTGGTATCGTCAAATCCCTATCCAATTAAAGAATAAAATATCAAAGATCATTTTTTACCGTAGAATTCGATATTATCCAAACAAAATGACCGTGCCGGGTTATGATGCCGTGCATCAAATAAAAAAGTGGAGAGATCAAACTTGGGAGTTTTTAAAATTATTTTTAATTTTACAAAAATACAGTGGCATACCATTTTTTTATTAAAAATATTTACGTTTACCCCTTCATGGACGACACTGGTAATAATTTTTTTTCTTCTATGCCAAAAATGTGTTTTGGTGCATAGAGGGCGTCGCCCAAATTTTTTAAAAATATCTCAATTGGTATACAAGTTAATATAAAAAAAAACAATATTTTTTTTTTAATTTTTAACACACTGTAGTTTGAAAACTAAGACCTGTTTGGAACAAATTTTTATATAATGTGTTTTCACATTTTTATTGTAGAGTTAGCCCTAAAAGTTGGTCGGATAAGTTGTAAAACACCCTGTATGATTGCTTTACTACATTATTATAATGACATGTAGGTAATGCATCATTATCTTTGTCGGTAAAATGTCTTATTAAAGGACCCTGACAGAATACTATAGAACTGCACAATTATTTTCTACCGCTTCTTGTAATATGTCGAGAAAATCGATTAAAATGATTTAACTGCATTTAAATGATTTCTGTGAAGTATGATAATTATAAGACTGACATGTAATTTAATATGCGAAAGGCGTTCGTGAAACTCCTACCTAAAGACTGATGCAAAATAAATCAGCGATCATTAGTTTTAGGCTGACATTTCTATTTACGGGCGTGCCAAGAAATTACACATTTGTATGTTACTTTTGCACTGGAAACCCACACAAAATTTTAAAACATTCTGAATAAAATAAAATTGATAAAATTTTTGTAATATTATTATTATATTATTATAAGAGATTTTTGAAAAATTATTTTTAGGCGTTTCTATAGGTCGATTATGACACAAATCTGTGTGCGCGTTTTTAAAAATCCATTTCTATAATTTATTATTAATAAAAACATATTTACGGGACGTTGGAGTGAACAGGGGTCCTGGGTGGGGACGAAACAGTAGAAATCCTACATTAAACGCCCAAAAACAGTATTTCACAGTACACTCCACACTTTCTGTTTACAAAAATGTCCAAAAATTGTTTAAAAAAATTTAAAATAAATAATAGTACAACAATCCCGCTATGGCTGTCACTGCATAAAAAAGAAGAGTTTGCAATAGAACTGTAAATGTCTTGCGATGTTGCCAAATAAAGTGAGAAAGTGTCAATAGCTTAAAAAAAGGACAAAATTCATATGAAAAATTAAGATATTCCTTCTTCCTATTATAATTTGTGGAGAAAAAAGGAAAATACCTAAACATAAAGAAGGAGGCATTTCTACAAAAAATACCATTGTTTCTCATGGAAATGGTGGATAATCCCCGAAATAGACTTGGTGTTAATTCTTCATAAGAAGTTTGGCAACGCTGCTTCTATCAAGACTGTCATTTTCATAATGACGAACTTCATGTTATCAGCTGACCAAAATGAATGCGCCTATTTCCTTCTTTAATTAATGGCGGACGAGATATCTCATATGTGTGGGATAGTTTTTCGAAAAATTTAATACTTTTCAAAATTAATTTACATTTTTCATGTGCCCCGAGTGCAGTGTATTAATGTTTTCTTGTGTTTGACGTTGAATTTATACTGTTTTGTCCCCACCCAGCACCCCTGTTCACTCTACCGTCCCGTAAATATGTTTTTATTAATAATAAATTATAGAAATGGATTTTGGAAAACGCGCACACAGATTTGTGTCATAATCGACCTATAGAAACGGTCTGAAAAATAATTTTTCGAAAATCTCTTATAATAGCGAAAACCGCTATATAGAACTATTACCAAAATTATATTTAGACCACTGTCGTAAAATTGGGTTTTACCAAAATTTAGATTTTGCTCAAATAAATATTTTAACTACTTCTCGTTGACTAATTTTAGTAGCTAGCTTATCCGGGTGGCACAGGGTGTTGGTCCCTCCCCTAATTTTATTAGTTTTAGAGACTAATAAAAATTGGACAGTAATATTACAGCATAAGTTGTCATTATCAAAACTTCAAAATCACTTCCGGTTTAACCAAAAGTTCACTTTACTTCCTTATTTTAAATTTAAACACCTACTTTGGTTTCTATGCTTGAGATCTCCATAAAATTCTCTTTTTAACGATATATCATACAAGGCGTTTTTTTAATGGCGACCAGGGAAAAAAACAATCTATTTTACGTTTACAAGCAGTGATATATTCCATTTTCTTAAATAAATTACTTACATTCCGTAATTTAAGTTTTTAATGTAATTAATGAGAGAAAATTGAAAATTTTCCAAACATTTTACTACACTAAATTCTCTTTCTAGTGACATATCACAACCTTTCTTTATTTTTAAAATGGCCGTTATAGATCATTTATTGACGACATCTAAATAATGAAATTTAAAAATAAATAATCAAACATGAAATTTATTCTACTATTTTGTTTATTAAAAATATTTTCATTTTATTTTTAGGTGTAACTATGATTATCAATAACATAAAAGCACTGGTCCTTTCATTTATAAAATCGCCCATATGTATTTTTTTAATGAAATATCAATGCCACATAATCATAAATGGTCACACTTCCATTGTTTTTACTCTTTGCGATTTATACTAGGTTTTTTAATTTATTTATTATAGTTTTATCAATATTCCATTTGTTTATCCATATTTGAGGAAGCAATTTTTCTTACATGGGATAACTGTGCTATAAATGGTTGCAAAAACACCTTACCTTCTACACCTCGTATAAATGTCTTTCACTTGTTTTAATATTAGTTAGTATTACTTAGGCAGGTTTTACACTCGTCATGTTATTAATCAATTAATTGAACAAGCACTTATCCCAGTAACTTGCTTAAGTACTTAAAAAAATTGAAACTTGTTCTATTTTTTATAATTTTTTTAATACATTTTTGGTAACTCTTTGTTTGAGTCATGGTCCCTAATATTTTCCTATTTAAATGGTAAAACAAAATGGTTCGATTTTCTAGTTTTTTTTTTGTATATATTTGAATATAAATAATAACGAAAATTTTAAGGTTTCAAGTAAATGTTTTAAAATATAGCGAATTTGACAGAACTTTAAAATTTAAAATAAACTTGCCAATAACTTAAAATCTTTAAAACCAATCAAATCTTTTTCATTTTTTAATCAACTATTTGACCATGTCATTAAACAAGTTTTTGTTGAATAATTTGGTAAGTGTAAAACAAACTTTAGCTATATCTACCGGGTGGTGCGTCGCCGAGCGGAAAATAGGAAATCCCATGAAAATTTTTAGGTTACCCCGTACATTTTACAGAAAAAATGTCGAAGAAACCAATATGATAAACTCATGTGCCAAGTTTCAAGAAATTTTATTAAATAAATCTTGTTATTCAATTAAAAATAATTGCAAAATCACCAAATTTTCCGTATCACTTAATTATTACTTTTTCGTCGATTGAATAATACAGCGACAACATTCATTTTACAGATGCCTGTTGGGTTTTACCTGAACCGAAATTTTTATTAATTTTGCAATTGAGGCATTCTCTAAATAAAGGCCCATAGACAAAATGTTGGTTTCAAGAAAAAGCCAAGTAAAATCTTGTAAACATGTCATTTTATATTAAAGGGATGTCAGAGAAACGTCAACAACAACGCACAGCGTTGCTAAATTGCTCCAAGAATTTCAGGATTTATAGTTTAAAACATGGTGGTTAATTTTAAATGATCTCCGGAAAAAAGGCCTATCAACCATTAGGCCCCTTTTTAGGGGATTGCCTCAATTATATTTAATAGAAAATTCAAGATTCGCTTATTACAATTTTTTGAAACTTGGCACGAGGGTTTGTCAGATTGGTCTTAAAAAGCTATTTTACATTTTATCTGTAAAATGTACAGGCAAGCCAACAATTAACCCCCTTAAAATCGGCGGGCGACCTTTCGACACTAAATTGTGTTTGTACCTTGGGTAATCGAAGGGTTAAATCATGTTGCAAGACATTTCGACACCGCGCCGTAAAGCAGGTAGGCGAGCCCCAGGTAAGTACGGCGCGACAGGGTAATAATAAAAATATACAAAATAATAATAAATGCACAAATATTATTATTATGTTGCTGAGTATTGGTTAGGAGTTCTATATAAGTAGTGGATCCTTTTAAATAAAATTCAATGTGCTAGAAGCAACGGTCAGGTTAGTTTTGGTCAGCAACGCTTTTTTTTAAATTGTGTATATTCATAAATATATTATTTAAAAAAAATGCGTTTTAGTGCTTAATTTTATCGTAGCCGATGATGCATCGACCGCACAAAAGTTTCAAATTTATCCATTTAATAATAACATAATCTTAGCACTCTAGAGGAATGTTTGCCTATTTGTGCTATCTATGTCTATTAAAATAAATAAATTATTTATTAATTTTGGTGTTTTATTTCGGCCCTTCGACCGTCGGCCGTATTTATTTGGTGTCGATTAGTCCTGTAAGATAAAAACGGTCCTTTGGGTCTGGTGTCGAAAAATGCCATAAAGTTTTAGTTACTACCTGCTTGGTATCGAAATGTCTTCCTCCTCTTAAAATTTACATGTGATTATGGGATTTCCTATGTTTCGCTCAGCAACGCACCACCCGGTATATGAATTCGTGATTCTTACTCTGTCAGTCCGTTACAAAAATTATAAAATTATATTCTTGGTAAAATATAAATATAATGTAATTCTAAAACATCTATCTGGACTGACAGATAAGACACACACACCTGCTTCTAATTATGTTTATATTTATATTGTACATTATTGTGTTTTGTTTACCGCAGCATTGGAGATACATGAAGGTAGGTTGATTATATCTTGTCGTATGTCTTACATGTCTTTTGTCGGCTCCTTTTTAAACTTTATGTAAAAAATGATAATGGTACAATATGCCCTTTTACGGCATAACTTTAGAATTTTTACAAGAAGCGTATTATTATGGATTTTTATGCAAAACCTGATGGGTAATCTTTATAAGGATGTGGGCGTGGGCCATTGTTTTTAGCTATTTTATATATATTCTCTTTTTATTTATGATTATACTCATGATTCTATCTTTAATTATATACATTATAGAGGTAAAATAATAATAAAATTATTTTATACAGACTGTCCACGGATCGAGTTAACAAGAGGATAAATGGACCAAAAATTGCATTTTTCGAAAAAAGTTATTCTTCATCAAAATTTTTGCTTGTAAACAGATAGGATTCAAGAAAATGTTGATTTTATATACAGGGTTCGCAAAAAAATTTAAAAAACACAATTTTTCTCTAAGAGTAAACCACCTTTATTTTTTATTTTTAAGCAAAATTTCATAAGAAAAATTTGTTTAGAATAATGTTTTTAATTCATAAAAGCAATATTACAAAATTTTATTAAACTCCATAATTGGCGAAAACGTCGTGATCACATTAGTTTACTGCTGGAAACTTGTGTTGTGTAGGAAATTGGAGAAAGCAGGTTTTTAAAAAGCAAATAATGATAGTTTTCTAAATTATTTTATAATAAAAATTTAAAATAATTAATTTCTAATAACTCCAAAATCAGTTTTAAAAACTTTTTGATACCCCTGTAACATCAATCAACTCATTCAAGATGCTATTCCAAATAAATTTTCTAAATATTATTTTGCTTAAAAATCAAAAATAAGGGTGGTTTACTCTTAAAAAATATATTTTTTTTAAGTTTTTGTCAACCCTGTATACAAATTAAAGATTTTTTCTTTTAAAATTCTTTTACAAGCAGTTTTTTATAGTAGTGACTTTTTTCAAAAAACTAGGTATTGACGCGGATTGATTATTAGGTACTCCGAGTTGGATTTTTTTCCTTATAGTAATTGTAAAGATTACTTAAATTTTTAATTTCGATTTACTGATCTTCGAATTTTGACATTAAATTATTTATTTAAAGTTATGTTATAAAAAAAGTTGTCAAAAGGATGAATGATTTTGCGGATTTAGGCAATAAATTTATTGACACTTAGAGTTTTATTACATCAACAGATATGATAGCAGTGGTTTTAAAACGCCAAATGAGCCCGAAAAAGTTTGTTTAGTAACTCTACAAACATTGTCGTGGAAAGTAAAAATATTGAAGTAATATCATCGGTTTTAGTGGTTCAGAAAGTCCCTGTAACATTTCTAGATTCTGTTTAGTGGCCTGTACTTTTTTTTTGTTACCTTATCTTCAATTATAATACAAAAATAGTAATATTAGGATTACAATCTTATATCTCTATAGTGTTTTAGACATAAAATTAATAACCTATTACGTCATTTGATAAGGTTAATAACTATTAAGAGTACAAACTGTTTTATTATATCTACTGTTGCATACGCACATTAAAACATAATAAATTATTTTCACAATATGTACGTGCTCTGTCTTTTTCTCATTTATCTTTTCCATTGTTAGACATTGTATAAAAAACTATATTAATTTAATTTTAATAAAGGTAACTACAAAAATCATGTATAATTGATGTTTAGGCACTCCTTATAAATAACGATCTATCATTCTAAGAATCCGTTAATCAAATATTATAAAGCAGTGATGGCGAACCTGCCATTTTTCTACAAAAACTCTTAACTTGAGAAACTGGCAACTTTTAAGCTGGGGACTCGCTGTAGTTCTGATTATCTTGTATGTTTTTTTGTAATTTTGGTTTTAAGGAGTATTATTGTTTATTTTATTTAGGAATTTGATTTCTGTTAGAACTGTCAAGAAACCAGTTTAAAATTTTCAAAGGTGTAAATGGTAATACCCACACAGTTTACACCTATTATTTTTACTAAATAAAACATTTTTTTACTATTAATACCTAAAGGGCAAAATTGGAATTTTATACCATTGTATAGCAAAAAACAGTAGGAATCCAATAATAAAATAAAAAAACCAGTTATCCCAGTTAAATTTAAAAACTTTGAATTTAACTGAAAAATGAATGATTTCTGCAAAACTGAGGATCTGGCAACATCGCTAATATTATCACTAAATTCAGAGCATGGTTTTACTCTGGAGTATAGATAGGACCACATTTAATTCATTCTGAAAGTAATACCGCAAAGTACACAAAAAATGATAAAGTAAATAATGTATTATTGCAGCAAAAATATTCAAAACGACGAGTTTCTAGTTCCACGCCACGTGCCACCGGTTTTATGGCAAGACAGAGGCTTAGTAAAAGGATGTTTTTTAAGTACGTGACACGTGTTTTAGCAGTGTTTTTTTTTATTTATGTAAAAAATATGAAATCAGCGTCTGTCAGCGCTATGTGCCTTTGAAAAGGTTTGTTTACTTTATCATTTTTGTGTATTTGGCGGTATTGCTTTCAGAATGAAATAAATGTGGACCCATCTATACCGAATTTTGTCAAATTTGGTTCAAAATTCTTTGAGATATTTGACCGTATTTGCTGCCCCATTCATAAAATGATAATTTACGTTTTATCTTTCTTTCAATTTTCCTGTTTTTGTAAGTATTTTTTTTAGATTTAACGGGGAAATATGCACAACCCCTTTGATGATGTTAAATAAGTATTAAGATGAAATTCTTTATAGAGATAAATAGTTTATGTATTATTTACATTAATTTATGAATTTATTCTGTCGACCTTAATTTCCAAAAATAAACCTGAATAAACCATGATGTATTATTATTCTTCTGGGATAAACCTTATGTCGGTTTTATTAGTATAAATAGTAAAAAATTCAGAAAACGAAATACTATTAATTGCCTATGCACCTGAATTGCAAAATGTAGTCCAAGGTTTTTATTTTTGTAATGGCAGACAGCGGCACGATTGTATTAAGAAACATTTGACTAAAAATAATGTCTCTGTCTAACTATAACTCGTGGTGACCTCTCAAAAGGCCATTGCCACTTCTTTCAGTTCTGGATTTAAAAAACGTCAACGTTGCCGTTCTGTTGAAATAAAAAACAAATTTCTTTGAAGTTTGCTGGGAGGTCGTTGTAATTGCCACACATTGTACCTTGTTTAAAAATTTGCTCGCAATTATTAATACCTTTATTGTTCTTTATATGGAGCATTACTCTTTTTTGGTTCTACGTATTGTAACGTGATGCTGGTTTGTCTTTTAAGTTTAAAGCATTGCTAATTAATATAAAATTTCAACAATTTGTTTTTTAACAGAGGTACTAGTTTTATTTACATCTTCCCTAATATGTCGATCCGTTATTGAAACAAAAATGTTGGAGTTTGTTTTCAGTGTACAAAGTTGATTTCTACGATTATAGGATTATAACGTATGTAGGGTAAAAAACCAAAGCGGCTAGCCTACTGATGCTCTTTACTATTTTCATTAAATAAACTCAGACTATGAACAAAAGTTAATTTGTCTACTCGATCAGTAGTAAGACGATTTTTTGGACACCTTGGGCCCTAAAAAACGTCTGTTGATACTGATGTTTGTGACATACTAAGAACGGGTTCTACAACTTTAATAGGGGCAAATTTGTACAAAAGACAAAAAATTAAGAGGTGAAAACTTAGAGTTTTCTATCGACATTTCTTTAAATTCCAGAGAGAAAAACCGTTTTCAACCCTGTACTCTGCGATATTTTTAAAAATCTCGTCAACTTCAATTTGTGGATTAAAATGTGAAGATAGTTTATAAATATATTGGAACCATTTAGTGCTGGTTAAGACTTTTGCCCTGGTATCGGGGATCCAGAATATTAGCCGGTAAATGTAGATGCTTAAGGCACATGTCTCGTTGATCTCGAACTGCTTTGTACCATTTTCGTCGTATCTAAAAAGCTTGAAACCTGGTTCAAAACTTCTATTTTACCTGCATATACAGGGTGTTTTTAAACATATGTAAAAAATTTTGAAAGTTATTTTCCACCAAAAATAAGAAAAAAACTTCATATTTATATATGTCCTAAACGTCTTAGTTTTTGTTAATTTTTTTAAATATTGTTTTTTTTATGATAACTTTTATACCCATATTTTTTAAAAATTTGGGAGACGCACCCTTTGCACCAGAAGACATTTTTTGGTATACAAGAAAAAAATTATTTGTATCAATGTTGTCCATGAATGGTTTAGGGTAAATGCTTTTTAGAAAAAATGGTACGCATGGATGCATTTTCCTAAAATAAAAATATTTTTTAAATCCCCATATATTTTAGAACAAATTTGATCTCTTTACTTTTATTTTTGAAATACGATTTTCGCGTAAATCAATAAAAACCATTTTTTGGCATGATCAGTTTGTATTCCAAATATGAAATTCTACATAAAAATAAATCTTCATTATTTATTTTTTAATTAGATAGGAATTTGACTATGCCGAGAAATGGCTTTAATTTATTTACGCAAAAACCGTACATCAAACAAAAAAATCAAGATACAAAATTTGTTCTTAACTAAATGGAGATTTAAAAAGACTTTTATTTTAGAGAAATGAAGTGGCGCACCAAAAAATATTTACCTTAAACCCCTTATGGATGACACAGGGTAATTTTTTTCTGGTAATGCCAAAAATATCTTTTGGTGGAAAGGATGCGTCTCCCAATTTTTTTAAAAATATCTAAAAGGGTATAAAAGTTATAACAAAAGACAATATATTTTTATAAAATATTTATCACCCCGTAGTTTAAAAACTAAGACGTTTAGGACATACATATGTTCATAATAAAAGACTTACTTAAAGAGTGTCTATTTCTTACTTTAAAAAAAAAATTAAACGTGTCATATCTCTAAATGGTAGTTTTGTAACAATAATTGTTTTATTTTCGTATCCTTCAAATATTAACTTGACCAAAATGCCTCCCAGTTTTCACACAAAATTTGCATTAAAGTAAAAAAGTTGGGTTATGGTTAAATGACGTGACGGTCATGACATTATAACCGGTCATATAACCGACTCACATCCCTGCAGTTGGCAGATAGGTATAAATGATAAATAGTTATAATAACAGGGCCGTATTAAGGGTATGAGGCGCCCTAGGCTAGAATTCCCAGAGCGCCTATTTTCGTACAAAAAAAAGGTCCTTACCTCCATTTCAGTCAAAACCAAAAAGGTCATTCTCTCCTTTTCGCGTCTATTTTATTTATATCTCCGCAGAAAAATTAGTTCTAATCCCCACCCGACCTAAACTTTTTAGAAACTTCCCTGTCTAGCGGCTATTACTCCCCTGTCTGGCGCCTATTTTTTCATGGCGCCCTAGGCTATAGCCTAGTCAGCCTAATGGATAATACGGCACTGTATAATAAGGAACACGGGCATGCATTCTTTGGGAGCTGGCTTAGAGTTAAAGCTCAAAAAATTAAATAAGAGTATAAGGCTCCACAGGTTTAGGATCATCCTCATTTTTGATAGAATAATTTTATAGAAGTGCAAGGAACCAAATGTTTTAAAGTAATATTTTGGAATAATGAATTTTTGATAAAATATTTGAAATATTGTTTAAGATAAACAAAGTGTCAAAGAGTCATAACAAAACTGCAATTGTTTAATTGCAATCGAAATATTGTATTTTGTTGAGATTATCTTAATAGGCTCTTTCAAGCTATTTGGCACATTTAGCGGTTTATGAAAATACGGAAGTCATTAAGTTGTTGTATAAAAATATTGATAAAATTTAATGTTCATGAATTTTAAAATAAATTCCAACCTACAACATAATATTTTGAAAACCTGCTTTAAAAAATTTATATTTATTTGTTAATATCTGTTTAAATAATTATAAATAAAACACTATATTTTAATAATAATTTAATGATAAAAATATAATTAAAAATGTGTGGTAATTAATAAATTAACTTTGATTTATGAAATCCACTTTTGAAATAGTTTAGTAAAGCTTCTGTGTCAGAAATATGTTAAAATAACTAGTTGGATATGTTATTGCCGGTGTAATCATTTATATTATATAAGAATTTGTATTTTATTTAAATTGTTTTAAAGCATAGTTTGAAAAAAATCTAGCAAATTGTTATTCCTAAAAATCAATTTTTAAAAGTAAATAATTTTTATATGCTGTAATATCGCTATTTTGAAAAGTTTGGTTTTCTTTTTTTTTTTTTGAAGACAACAAGATTTCGGAATCTAAAATATTTATAATAAAAACATTATGTTATGATCCTTTTTCGAGGTATTTATAAATTAATGTAATTTTTATTTATTTTTATGCCTATTTACAGTGGTGGACAAAAGTATGGAAAGATTATTATTTTGTACATTTATTGAACACACCACGTATATAAAAATTCTTATATTTATATCTGAAATTAGGATAAGGATAAACAACTTTTAACATTGTTGCTGCTTATTTCTGGCTATTTTTTCTCTCGCGTTATCAGCATTCTTGGTTTGCTGCTGGACAAAAGTATGGAAAGATTTTTTTCACATCAATATAAATACAAGCTATTTGTATATTTCAGTTTTAGTTTGCATATTCTGCTTATAACTACTTTCTTAACAATGGGAAAAAATAAATATTTTTCCGATGATTTGCGCAATAAGGTTGTGGAGTTTAAAAATCAAGGCCTGAAACAGTGCATTATTGCAAAAAAAATAGGAATAACGGAAGGCGCAGTTTCTAAAATATAAAGAAAATTTCAGTTAGTGGGTAGTGTGAAGAGTGCTCCAAAACCGGGCGACCCAGAAAAAAATTCCAGAATAGATAAAGTCATTAAACGAATATCAACATCAGATCCAAGAAGACCATCGACGAAAATAAAAGACGAAATATGCCGACATTATAACGTAGATGTATCGGACCGTACTGTGAGGCGTCGATTATGCGAAGCTGGACTTCTAGGAAGAGTTGCAGTTAAGAAACCCCTGCTTTCAAAGAAAAATCGCAAGGCCCGAATTAGGTTTGCTCAACAACATCTAAATTGGACTGCTCAAAAGTGGAATACTGTTCTCTGGAGTGACGAGAGCAAGTTTAATATTTTTGGTTCGGATGGAAGAACATATGTGAGAAGACCAGTAGGAAAAAGATATGATGTTAAGTACCAAATACCAACGGTGAAGCATGGCGGTGGTAACGTGATGGTCTGGGGATGTTTTTCCCGGTCTGGTACGGGACCAATAATAAAAATAGATGGGAAAATGGACCGATTTATGTATAAAGATATCCTAGAGAATACAATGCTGCCATACGCCGAAGAAGAAGTGCCACTTACCTGGCGATTTCAACAAGATAATGATCCGAAACATTCTTCACGGTTCGTAAAAACTGGTTTCTGGATCAAAGTGTGGATGTATTAGAATGGCCATCGCAGTCACCCGATCTGAATCCCATAGAACATCTCTGGGAACATCTAGAGCGAAAAATCAGACAAAGAAGTATCCATAATAAAAATGAATTATGGGAGGCCTTGCAAGACGAATGGAACAGAATTCCTGTTGAAGTTTGCCAAAACCTGGTTGACTCAATGAGTAGAAGATGTCGGGATGTAATTAAAGCAAAAGGTTATGCCACTAAATACTAAATTTAGATTAATTTTTTTCATATTTTGGATTATTAATTTTTTCTTTCCATACTTTTGTCCACTGGAATATTAACCTTTTTAAGTTAAACTTTTAATAAATGTACGGATAACTTAAATTATTTTTGTTTGTGTTTTATTTTTTACCAAGGGTCTTGACTGTGGGGCAAACATATCTAACATTCTCTTGGAATAAAAGTGAATAGACTTTTAAAAATCTTTCCATACTTTTGTCCACCACTGTATTTGCAAATTAAAAAAAACAATTATACGTTAGGAATTTATAAATGTAAATTGTTAGCAAAACAAAAATCCGATAATGGCGTTGGCTGCCAATGTTTTTTTTGCTTTCAGCGCCATTTGCCACTACCTTACTCAACGTTGAAATTCCTAAGTACAACAACTGAATATAATATAAATAAAAGTTAAAATAATTTTTCATTGATTGGTTTACATATTTACTTTATATGTACTTTAATTTTTACATGTGTCCGAGCTGTAAATAGGGCACTGTTGGCCCAGACAAAAAAAAAGATATTGCAGAAGAAGTTCTTAAAATTATAAATAACGAAAACAAAATCCCTTTGACCGCTTTTATATCATTTTACCATTACCTTTTAATTATTTCACATAGCCTAGGAAAGGAAATAGGCTTACCTGCGATAGATCATTAAAAAGTAATAAAACCTAACCTATGTACCTATAAGCGACCTCGCTTATTGGTACATAGGTTAGGTTTTATTACTTTAATAAGAGTGAACCCCATTGAGGCATAAGCATTGTTGCCAAGTTGTCTATAAACTCTTCCTATCCAGTTGTTTTTTTTTGTGAAATATTTTGAAAAGTAAAAAAATTGTAGATACATTTATAATATTATTTATTTATTCCTACAAATTTACGTAAATATAAAAGAATTTTGGTATTGCAATATATGTGTGTGTATTCGTCTTGGTTTATTTAAGGAATTTTAAAAAAGGCGTTGCTTAGCAGAACTAACAATTCGTGAGTGTGTATTAGTCTTGGGTTTAATCAAGTACCTACCCTTTTCTGATTCTAAAAATATCTCTAATAGTCCACCTACATTTTGGCAACAGTGCGTCTTAAATTTAATGTAGCCTAGACCCACCAGGTACAAAAATGAGGGTTTGATTCTGTCGCTAATGCGCCGATTTTATAATCGGTCGCATATAAGCCGATCTCTGTTGGGCCGACACCATGAAAATAATTGTTTTTTATTGTTATTTGCACAAGAAACATTAATAAAATAAATTTTTCCTTAATAATTGTTTTTGTTTTATAACGATATCGGTAATATTAAATAAATTGCCAATAAACCTGCGTTGAATGCCATTTTATTAACACAGATTTTAATCTATTTAAAATATTTAAAACGCCTTTAACCTTATTCTCTCATATTTCACAGTATTAATAAAAATGCTTTTTACCCAATAAAAAAATTACGTAGCCATATCGGGGCCTCTACAAGGCCCAAAAACAAAGAAATGCTCATAGTTTACGGTAACTTAATCGAGGAATCTCACGCATGACCAATTTAAGTGCATAATTAGTCAGGAATATTTAATATCAATAAATTAATGTATGAGTTACTTGTAGACAATCTTGTTAGTACAACATGGAAAACTATGTGACCATGACTAGATAACGAAGAGAAATTAGAATTTTATAAAGGTTGATATTCGTTGTCCTGCTTCTTGCGGAATTTATTATTGGAAATTGCTTATTTCATGAATCATCAGAAAGGCAATACAGTTTGTCCCGGGATAGTTGTTACGAGAGGACAAATGAACCAAAAATGTTTGAATTTTAAATTGGCCTTTTGGGAAAACTGGTCGCATAGTCTAAAAATAAAAAAATCATAATTTTACTTCAATTGGTGCTATACAGGACAGGTTATAAATAAAATTATAAAAAAATTCTTCTGAGTGAAGTACTCTTATTATTAAAAATAGAACAACATTTTATAAGTAAATTTTGCAAAGAATTGAATTTTATGTCAAAATTTTAGGGAAAACATTAAAGAAATAATAGTATTTATGTAACAAGTGCATAAAGTGATACTTTTTTTACGAATGAGAAGTTTGACAGCACGAGCTGTCCAAGTGCGGCAATCCCCTAAGTAAACAAAAAGAAACTTCATGCATGTGTTAAAAACTATATTTTTTCATTTATTTACTTATTACTCGACCTTTATAATCCAAATCGGCGTAAAATTTTGTATTTCTTAGTTTAAGACCATGCGACCAGTTTCCCATAATGCCGATTTATTATTCACAAATTTTTGGTCGATTTGTCCTCTTGTAATACCTATCCTGGGACACACTGTATACAGTATTTTTACGGATGGACTTAACAATAGAAGAAATGGACCAACAATTTAAATGTTTAAGAAAGCCGCGTATGGCAACTGCTTTTGCTTCTTAAAAAAATAAGATTCACGTAGAGAGATGTGTTTTACACAGGGGCTCCAAAAACTACAAAAAGGTTAATGGACCAAGACAATACTGCCCATATTTTTAATAATTCAGCAAAATGATAAATTAAAAAGGTTTACCCAGTTTTAATACAGCACAATAATAAATGTCAAGTTTGTCAAATATATTTAAGATCACCTTCTAGATTTTAGAATAATTGTACTAACAATTCAAAACATTTAGAATCTAGAAGGTGGTGATATTTAGTTACAAAAATGTAAAACCAAGTAAATTACGCAATAAAGGTGTAAAACATGACTAAAACAATATGAATGAACCAAAAAAAAAATGTTTATTTAATGTATTTTTTTTTAAGTTAAATAAATATTTCTGTCAATTTGGTGAAGGAGCTGCTAAATATAGAAGAATAATACCTATTAAATTAAAAAAGCTTTAAAATTATTTTTATAAAAATAATTTAGTAATTGTATGGCTTTTATCCAGTTTTTTTTATTATGGGTACTTTAAATAAGCTTTTTAACACAAAAAACCTTGTTTTTCATTCTAACTCATTGTTTGCGCTCAGAATTCAAGTTGTTTTTTCCAAATTATCGATTATATCTGCCAAATTTAAAATATTTTACTAACTCTTTTTCTGTTAATATAAATAATTAATTCTGGTCCTTCGGGCCTTATATCGACCTAATTAACATATTATATTTTATTGGTAACGATAAATTTTATTATTTTTAATTGAATTATTATCTTAAAATAAATCAAATAATTTTAAGTGATATTTAAGTAATTACTGCTAAAATGGATAAATAATGTAGATGCCAGAAAAAATATTTTTCAGGAAGATATTTGTAATTTTTAAAAAACAATTGCCTTAAAAACAAATTACAGTAGTATTGTTTGTTTTTAATGGAAATAAATTTTAAATTGCAATTTTAAAAAAATGTATATTATAAAAGAAAAAAATCTTAATCTAGGTATGTTAATTATTGCCCCTAACTGGTTATAGCAATGGCCTACGCAGCGTCAAATATAAAAAAATGTTTTATAAAACAAAATTAACACGTTTTAAATTTTTTCAGACATACACTTGTCTCCATGTTTGTGTTTTTATCAACAACAGCCCTTGTTGTCCCCCGTAAGTCAAAGAGTGTTTCCTAGTGTTTGTTTTGTTTTTTTTAGAATGTGTGTGGCATGATCACTTTTAACACAATTGTACCATTTTCTGTGTTTGGTTTTATTCGTTTGACACAAACTTTTTTGTTTTTTTTTAATTTGATTATGATCATTTTTCGCTCAATGCGGCATTTTTGCCAATGCGTGAAAAGCAAAAGGTCTACAAGTAGGCGTCCACTAGAGACGGACCAGCAAGTTTTTAACACATAAATCCTCTGCCGGCCGCTCTGATGCGACGAGCTTCTAATGGACGCACTCTGATGTTTACAAGCGTCCGTCTCTAGTGGACGACTACCGTAAATCAACAACATAGCAAGCCTGATACGCCACCCTGTCTGCAATGTTATCCTGCAGGCATTTTTTGTGTAATCCCCACCTGCTACTCTTCACATTTAATGTTATATGTACATATATGAAAGAGCCTATACATAACCTTACACCTGCCTACCCACGTTACTAATTTTGCTGTTCAAAAATGACAATTCATTGTTAAAAAATTCAAATTTTTTTACAAAAGCACAGGATAATCTTGTGCCTTAAAATTCACCTGCAAGTTAGTATGTCCATAAATGTTTTGCCTATCTCTTTTATTAAGTTTTGTTTGGTTTTGATGACATACGTGTAAGGCAAGGTTAACGGTTATGAATGATCCTTTACATTTTGTTTTATAAATGACTATATAGTAGGCACAGTTATTTTTTAAAATCTGTTAAAAAATAATTGGTCATAGTTAATATTCCATTTTTCTTGATCTGGCGTTATTGTTTGATATCTAATTAGACAGTTACTTTAGCATGTTGTGTGTATTGTGTATTTACTTATTTTTCACTTTACACATGTTTTAATCGACAGAATATAATAAGAAGAATAAAAGAATGTAATTTTATTATATGTAAAGATAAATATAGATATAGAGATAAATGGACCATATTAATAAACAATCATAATCTTTTTTGAATACTCGCTAGATGCAATCGTCCCAGTGTATATATGCTGTGCGTACACCAAATCAATTTATCCTTACTCGCACATTTTTGTAATATTTTTAGTAAATTGTCATTTACTTTAGAACCTTTAATTTCAGGTTGTTTTAACCTTTTTATTTTTTCCGTAGTAATAATATTTGCTTTACTATGATATATTTGCTCTAAATACCGTTTTGCTTTTATAATTTTTTATCATAAGTATGTCTTTGTATTACACATATACATTTTTTTTTAAGTTATAAGGCATTTAATAACCGTTATTTTTTATTTCTTTCAGGCAAGGCGAAGTATTCGGGATCTTTTCGAAGACCTGCGAGATGGGCACAACCTAATCTCTCTCTTAGAAGTTTTAACTGGCGAACAACTTGTAAGTATACTTTTTGTTTCAACGTAATACTGTATGATTTAATATTTTATTTGCATAGTTCCGTTCTCTTTTTCATTTGAAAACAAAATCTTAATTCTCTTCATGTCAAAAAATACGGAAATTTGTTAAAATTTAAATTGTCATTTTTTATACCAAAATATTAAACAATTTTTTTTCTTTAATATATTTTATGTAAGAGCCAAGCAAACAGATCTTTAGCCCTGCGGTGGAGTAATGATGAGTTCATTTTTTGAATCGTGCTCCTACTGATTTTTTTACGACCTTTAATATAATACTGTATATTATTGGCGTTATTAGAACAAAGTACGACATTTTAGTCTACAAGATAAAGGATTTAAAAACGTTATTATACCATCGTAACTAACAGTTGGACGCTTTTTTCTCACTCATTTGGAGGACTCAAAATGTGTCTTTTTTACTTATAGATTTTTTTTTTCAATCAAGGGTCTAAATTCAGAGTGCACAATCTTCAAAAATACCTTTTTATGTTATATCCAATAAAAAATCAGAAAAAAACCTATACAGGATGTTCATTTAAACACTTTCTACTTAGTTATCTGCGAAAAAAGACGAATACTTTATAACCCTCGAATATAAAGTCAATATCTTCACCTACTACAAAATTGCGGTACTTCGAATATTACCCAAATACCTGATTGAGATGGCTGTATTTCCGAAACTAATAAAGTAAGATGTAGTTAATGTGGTATTTTCTTAAAGATATTTTAAAAATCTTTTTATGGTGATACTACTGATAATATACAGGGTAGGATAAAAAGTGTATAAAGCACCCTGTATATTATGTAACCAATAAAAAGATCTTTAAAAGGGCTTTAAGAAAATATCCCATTAAGTACATCTTACTTTATTAGTTTCGGAAATATGGCCATCCTAACCATGTATTTGGGTAAAAAGTACCGTCATTATGTGGTGAGTGAAGATATTAACTTTATATTTATTCATTTTAATTTTTGCAGCACAGCTATTATATTGCAACAAAAAATCATAGCCTTTTTATTTTTTAAGAGACAATTATCCTCTTCATAACTATGCATTTATTATTTAATTTTAGAAAATTGTATGTACTTACTTTTTGTAGAAATACTACTTAAACAGTATAAATTCTTTTTCAATTTCTTAGTCATTTAAATTCATTATTACTAATAATTTTCAATAATTTCTATTAAATTTATTTGCAAACTGTCAAATTTTAAAACTGGTGACACATGAAGAGGAGAAATAATGACAAAATCAAAGGTAACTTGACCGTTTGGTTCAGGTGATGTCGCGTTTACTGTTAAATTGCATAAATTGACATTTAGGTTTATTGTAGTAGGCACTAAAACATAACACTAATTTAAAGTGTAAAAAGAAGCTTGGAAGTGTTAAAAAAGTTACTTTTTTAAACACTTTATGTAGTGTACTAGAATGGAGTACTTTACCTTTATGTTAACGATTTAAAAAACAGCATTGTTTTTAACGGTCGTGGAAAAGAGGGTTAAAGGGGCGCCGTCCAATTAAAAAAAAAAACGTTCCCCTTCAATAAATATCTTGACGTGTTTCGGCGATTTTCTCAAATCTGTCTCTTTTCGCAGATAACTTGAGTGGTCACTTTTTAAATGAACACTCTGCATACTAAATGTAGTGCATTATTTTTTAAGTTTGAACACTCTGTTATAGATGTAGCCATTACCTAAAAACTGCTTTATTTAAATTAAGCGCCAAAAAACACCTATTGGGACAATTATCTTACTGTTTTGTATTAAGAAGTATAAATGAAGATTTTATACGTTAAAACTAGGCCCCTCAGTTGTTACCATACATTACTATTTTAATAATTTCAATTATAGTTTTTATGACATAGTTTTGGTTAACCAAATGTTTTTATACTAACCAACCCGTGCCCACCTTGTTGGGCGTTAATTAAATGTTTCGCTGAACTTGTTGTTCAATCGTAATAAAACATAGTTTATAGCACTCCTAAATAGTGTGGCTTTCTGTTTGTGAAATATTTTTCATGATCGGTTCAATATTTTTAAAGATTACCCCCTACAAACAAACAAACAAAGTTATAAACTTTACCCCTTATAATACTAGTATAGATTACCTTCACCAATGTAATTTTTTTTCTTTCAGCCAAGAGAGAAAGGACAAATGCGCTTCCACATGCTTCACAATATAGACACAGCTCTTCACTTCCTCCGTTGCAAGAACGTCAAATTAGTAAACATTCGGTCTGAGGACATTGTAGACGGCAACCCTAAGCTAACGTTAGGTTTAATATGGACAATTATTTTGCACTTCCAGGTAAGTTCTAGATTTTTAAATATCAAAAACAAGATCCATTTCAAATCTTTGAGAAACATACCCATTAAAATTATTTCATGCCATAGCGGTATGAAGTTTACGGTATATCCTATTAGGTATTTTTAAAGGTATATCTGCCAGTAATGTAATAACAAAACAAGTACTATACCCAATCCAAAATGTTTACATGCCGGTATTGGCGTTAGACGGTCTTTTTTCCATGCATTTACTATTTACATAATTGACTGGCTGATTCTGTATATAAGTGTATCTCGAATTGGCATAAAAATATTGTTACGCGGTTACGCCAATAGGTTAATCATGCTTAATAGTTTAAGATCCGAATAGGTAGCGACCTTTACTCATCTGTTTAATTGCAATAAAAAGTGTTTAATAATAAATATAGTATTTAAACAAAGAAATTTCCATATTTCAAAAAAAAAATTAAAATAAGTGGCTATGATTAATTACAAAAAGTACTAATATATCACAATTTTGAAAATAACACTTTTAAATTTAAAAAAATGATTTCAATTTTTTTCTATATTCTGAATTATTTAAAAATGCATTTTTGATTAACGAGCAATAAAATGTATTTTAAAAGATAGAAGTAGGCGTGTCAAATTTTGAGGTTATTCTTTAAAATTCGATATAGCCTTGACCAGGGGTTTCCAAACTTATTTGTATTGTGACGCCCTTGGACACATCCCATTTTCTGACGATGCGACGCTCTCACAAAAAATTCAAAGACCAAAAGAAAAGGACAGATTTTGTACTAAAAACAACGACAACCGCCCCTTGTTTTAGGCCTTACAATTTTGAAAAGCAAAACAAAAAATAAAAAAGATGCTTGCCACTATACCTTCATTTACTTCACTTTTTTGTCCCATCAACTGACGACGCCCAGTTTAGGCATCCGTGGCCTTTATCATCATTTTTTTTTGACAATTCTAAAGCGATAATATTTTTGTTTAAATACTATTTTTGATATAAAACAGTTTTTAGCAAGTAAGCAGGTGGTTGAAGATCTATTCCTATTCGGATCTATTACGTTAAGCATTTCTGGATCATTTCCCAGTCTAAAGTTGAGGAGCACTGATTCTTTAAATTTAATAAACAAAGTATTTTTTTTTCTTTACAATAATTATTTTTCTTGTTAATCCCATTTGTGTTTAGGCTGACTATTGCGCTGTCCCTTTAATTTTTTGCAATTTTGTTCAATCGTTTTCCAAGCCTTAGTGAGCGCAGGGTTAAAGTTGTCTTTCAGAGAACTTAATTCAATTAATTTCGTGTCGAAGCACCAAAAACCGTGTCCACTCTAAAATTTTTAGATCACATTCAATTGTACTATGTCAGAAAAGTCAGTTCTTACTTTTTCCTTATAACATATCAGCTATTTTTAAAGGTATATCGTAATGCAATAACAAAACAAGCACTATTGATTACCCTTTTCACGCATTGCCTTTTTAGATGTGTGACTGGCTGATTTTGTATGCCATGAAGTAAATGTAAATGTAAAAAAAGAATTATTTAGTTTTAAAAGTTTTTTAAACCGTGCGATAATATAAACACCAACAATAATTTCTGAATGAATAATTTGTTGCAATACTTATGTCCGATAGTGTTATTACAATACTTTTTTAAACGCATCTTTTAGTAATATAATTAATTTTTTACTCCGACCTATATTTACAGTATGTCATTTAAAAATCAAATTTGTGTTCTGGTCAGAAACAGCAGTTTTAGTTATAGTAAATAAGATAATTTTTAAATAAATACCTTAATATTTGTGCAAATATCTACTGCTTAAGATACTTTTTTTGTTTTAATCCTGAAAACTTTATATTTATTTAGATGTTTTATGAAAATAAAAAAGTCGTAATTTTTCAGTCATTTTTGGTTAATAAGATGTCTGAATTATTTTTTTAGTTAGTGTCAACAAATTTATGTTAATTGGAATTAATTATTGCAAAAGCCAAAGTTAAAAAATCAATTTACGCACTTTCAAACTGCTGCAAACACCAACTCTTTTAGTAATATTATACATAGAAAAATCACTTCCTATAAAGGGTTTCAATAAATTTAATAAAAACAACTTTATTTTTACTTTATAAGTTCTCACACCCAATAGGATATTAATCAAGTTGCACTCCACATATTTCAATGTAAATGTTGAAGTCGGTTTATTAATTTACTTGTGCGTTCACTTAATTTTCATATCTTTATAAATTCATAATAAGTAGCGCAAGAAATTCACCTACTTTTTAAAAACTTAGGATTTAAATATTAAAATTAAATTGGCAATTAGCAGTTTTTATCAGAGAACCAGTGGGGTTGAAAATTACAGGAAAATTAAACCTTATAATAGACCATCCTAGCTGATATATTTTTAGTTAAAGTAAAATGTATATTTTTTAAAAATATACTAAATTTACTAAAAATAAATCATTGTTTCCAAAAGTATGTCTCTAAAAGGTGCTGAAAACAGCTATCATAAATTCCTGAGGTTAAAATATGGCATTCTAACTATTTGGTCGCTTCAGAATGGTTTAATTCAAAATCAAACTATACTGAAGCAGCCAAACTGAAAATAATAACGCTATGTTAACGCGCAATCCAACTTATCTTAGTCCAAAGGTGGATTATTTCGGAGATACAGGGCGTTAAAAACTTATTTTGATTTTAGTTTCTAATAAATAGTTTTGTTAAAAATATGTGTTTTTCCCAATATTCAGCTAGAAGGTGGTTTGGGAGGTGAGAAGTAAGAATCTACTATTAATTTTATTATAAACTCTAGAGAGCGCCATCTGCAGTATTTTGCACCCATTAAAAACGAAATTACTTCTTTGAGCCATACTGTATGTAAGTTTAAAATAAAAACTTCTATTTTTCAACATATTTTAGATAAAAAAGGTATACTTGGTAAAAGTTGATTGAAGCAGCCGTTTTTGAGATATCTGAAATTAAAAAAATCATTTCCGTCGTTGTATAAAATACGTTGAAAAATAAGAAAATTTATCCAAAAGATACGTACAGAGTGGCTCAAAAAGTTATTTCAGTTTTAATTTGTGCAAGATACCGCAGGTAGCGCTCTCTAGATTAAAATTAATGCCAGATTCTAATTTCTCACGTTCCAATACCGTCCCTAGCTGAATATTGTGACAATACGCATACTCCTTATTAAAAAAATTGTTTATGAGAAACTAAAACCATAATAAATTATTAACACCCTGTATCTCCTCTGAAATAATCCACTTTTGTACTAAGGTAAGTTGTGGGGCTAAAATATGACAATGTACGTCATATTTTAGCTTTGGGAATATGTGGTACCTTTTTTCCGCACCCTTTAGAGATACCCTGTATAGTAAATTAAAAGTTTTTAAGCTATATTAAACTTTTAGATTGGTATAGTTATGATTCTAAAATCAAAGGCGATAATTTTACAATGGCCTTTTAGCTTTAAATGTCCTTTTAAAAGTTTTCATTAGTGCCAAGACACCCTGTATACAATGTGGGCCAAATTAAACTTGCACACTTTTTAACTAATAATAACTTTATTTCTGTTGCGCCCATCTTTTTTTATTTTTTAGGGGCTAATAGGTAGATGTGTTTTCTCTAGGTTTGCCAGTATTGGTCAAATAGATTTAAACAGGACCTGACTTACGGACTTTTTCCAAAAAATGCATTAAACTTCGTTGCAAATTTTTTTTTATCTACAATTAGGCTAATACGTTTATTTTTAATTAATTTACTGTTAAGGTTGGTCAGCATCCAACTCAGTAACCATTGTAACCTCACATTTTTGATGTTCAAGGACACTAAAAAGTTTTTATTTTTAAATCGACCGAAATGCATGCTTTATAAGCAGCATTATTTATCAAAAATAATCGACAAATTGTTGACAGATTCGCTTTTACTGAATTATTTCCCAATATTTGTCTACAAGAAAAACGTATTAGCTTACTTGTAGCTAAATCAGATTTCAGTGGTTAAATACAGTTTTTTGGAAAAAGTCTCGTAAGTCCAGTTCTGTCTAAATCTATTTGACCAAAATTGGCAAACCTAGAGAAAACATATCTACCTATTAGACCTTTAAGAATAAAAAGAAATAGTGCAGATACAGATAAAAAGTTATTATTAGTTAAAAAGTGTGGCCCACCCTGTATATTTCCTCCATTAATTTCCTATTTTAAAATGTTAATTTAAATTAAGTAGGCAATTATTTATGAATGACCACCTATTTATTGTTTATTCATTAAATTATTGGGTGACAACTTCCCACATAGTTATTAATAAATTTCAAAAATATAAATTTTTGCATGTGGGATGAACAACAAACTGAAATTGGTCTTGTTTGTGTTTGGAAGACAATTAATTATGTATAACGTATTTTATTTTTAGCTGTGACAATTATTTGCGCTTTTGGTTTTGTAAAAAACTTTATTTTTTATTTATTTTTTTGACTGGTTAGCTTCAATAACATATAAAAATACACTAGCGGAAAAAATTAAAGGATACATAGAAAACTCCAAATTTTTACGTTTTTAAGTGATTTTATTTCGCTTAAAAATTATCGTACAAAAAGCATTTTAAAGCTTTGAAGTTTCTAGCTTTAAGTTTCTACAGTGAAAAAAATTAAGCAACGTCTACCGCAAAATCCTAATGAATACCAAAAGACATTTTTTTAAATTTTTTGGTTATTTTTTTTTGGTCTAAAAACTTGGAAAAAATGTTTATGGATCGGATAACTTGTTCATTCAGCTTTATTTATTTTTTTCAAAAGTTCGATACGACCACTCCTCGCTGAAATATTAAATTTTGAACAAAAGAACTTTTTTGTTTTTAATCATCATTATTTTAGCAACCGCTGATGCCACAAAAAATTAGGGAGGGCTTTAAAATCTTAAATAATTCTACAATAATCGGCTGCGTTTTTGATTTTTTTTCATTTTTTACGGTAATTTCAAAAATCCATAAAAAATGGGCTTTTTGTGGCTTTTGGTATATTCAGGCGCTACTGATTATAACGTTTTTTTTTCCAAAAACCGTAGCCGATTATTGTAGAGTGTTTATTTAAGATTTTAAAATTCTCCCTTATTATTTTGTGCCATTAGCGGTTGCTGAGATATTGATGGTTAAAGACAAAAAGGTCTTTTATTGTTCAAAGTTCAATATCTCAGCTAGAAGTGGTCATATAGAACTTTTGAAAAAAGAAAATTAAAGCTGAATGAACAAGTTATCCCATCCATATAGTGGTAAAATTTGATTTTTTTCCAAGTTTTTAGACCAAAAAAATTATCTAAAAAATTTAAAAACAAAAATCTTTTCGGTATTCATTAGGATTGCGCGATAGACGTTGCTTGAAAAATGTTTTCACTGTAGGATATCAAAACTAGACACTTTAAGCTTTAAAATGCTTTTTTTAAGTTCAGTACGATAATTTTTAAGCGAAATATAGCCACTTGAAAAACGTCAAAAAATTTGGAGTTTTTTTCCCTTATTGTATATGAAGACCTGGTGCAAGTATTATTTTGCAAATTCAAAGAATTTTTTGGCGTTATTAGTTTAATACAACAAAATTGTGGTTATTGCTGGCTAAACTTGCTTATTTTTTAAATTTGCAAGTAAATTATCTTCCCCAAATATATTTTATATATAATTTAATATTTTATATTTTTCATCCTAACAAAAAACAAGAATGCCTTAAGGTTTCTATAAACTAAGTAAACTGGGGTGTCGCTTTTTTAAAATCACAAATGTAAATTTAATAAATGGTTATAAATATTTATTGTTTATTGTTTTTGAGATTTAAAAACAAAATTTCATTGTAATTTCAATATGTTAAAAATCCTGAAATAATTTCTTTGCAAACTTTGACAACTAAGTAGTACTACATGGATTTAAATAAATATCCAGTATTTATTTGAATTTTAGTTTAATTATTATTTGGTTAGGCTGCTAAGCAATAGGGCTGTGTATTTAAATGTAACAGAAACTCAATATTTGTTGTCGAACTTTTATTTGCATTAAAAAAAAGCATGATATTCTCTTTAAATAATACACTCCTAATAGTATTTTTCTCCTATATTAATGCACCCTAAACCGATAGACACGAAAGGTAAGCTTTTAAATGGTTGGGTAAATAAAAAAAGGAAACATGTAAAAGTAACATATTATTAAACGTTGAAATAATAGTTCTTCTCACAAGCAATTATTTTCTATTCTTAACAGTGTACATTGTTGTATTTATTTCTGTTATGTACCCTAGTTACGCCTCTTTAACTTTGACTTGGTACCACATACCTCTAAAAAGAAAGTTCTTTCAGTTCTGTGCTTGGTACTCATCGAACCGTTATGCAGAAACCATTCTTTGGTTGAAAGGTACACGCAAAGATGGCGCAACCAGTACTAAATCTGTCTGTTTAAGTACCATTGTAAAAAGTACCGTTTGGTTAACACTTATTCATTTGTTAAATGGAGAGTTACAACCGAAAACTACTAACTATAAGTCTTTTTAAAGTTATTTAAAAAATAAATTTTAATTTAAGTTCAAATTTTTGCTTTAATCGATACAGTGTAAACAAAATGTTATTTGAATGTTTACTGGATCTACTTATTATTAACATGCGGTAAATTTAATGTACCAAAGTGTAATAAAAAATTAAACACACACACAAACACAATGACAGTTTCTAAACACTAGATATTGCAAATATTTCATTTTCAGGACCTTAAAATAATATTGGTTGGGGCATCTTAGGTATGTTTGTTGCCTCCCAAACATGATTATGTTTATTGACGCAAAGAAGGCTGCAATTCTCATCCTGTAACTATGAACGCCCAAGTTTTGTAGAACAAAAAGTCATTTTCGCTTTAGATAATAATTGTACCTGACATTAACATATTTTATCCATAGCCACAGCAGCTTCAAGAAAGCTCGGATTTCTTCTTTGAGCCAAGAAGTATTTTTCCTTCTAGTTGAATACTCAGTATAGTCTAAGATCCGGCATTAAGAAAATATACCCTCATATGTTAATTAAATAAAATAATATTTTCTAGACAGATTTTAATGTAGTGAATGCAAGTGAACATCTGCCAGCATAGGTCTGCTACAATTAATAGTTAATTTATTTATAATTGTTACCTTTACATGTTAATTGCATAAACCAATGATCAGCGGTAAAATAGCTTAGTTGGTTAGGTAGCAGCCCGATTTTATTCAATTAAATATGGTAAACATAATTTTGCTAATAGACAAGGGAATAAAAAAATACCCAGTGCGGGATACGAACCCAGAGTATCGACAAGGCATGCACTGCTAAATGCTGCTACCTAACCAACTGGACTATTTCACCGCTGATCATTGATTTATGCAATTAATATGTAAAAATACCAATTATAAATAAATTACCTATTAATTAATTAATTATTATTAATTGTAGCAGACCTATGCTGGCAGAAAAATGTTGTAGCTCTCTAATGGAATATTAGCCTTAATAAATTTATTATACTACTACAAAGTATTTACTTTTCTTTTCAATGGTATGCCGTTAAAAAGGAGATAGCATTTACCGTTCTAAGAAGTAATGGCATTTATGGGGAAAAGGTTAGGTTAAATGGAATCGTGAGCTGTAAATATTGCTTGTTACGTTTTTTCTTGGTGTGGCGTTTTGATTAAGTATTTATTATTTATAAAGAAAGATCAAAATATTGTATGTGTTCTAATATATAATATTAAATTACTTTTTAAAAAATGGCGAAAAAGAAATTATTGATGATATGTTTTGTATTGATTTTGAGAATTTATCACCTGAAAAGATTTAGACCGCTTCAATCCTGGTCCCAGGGAATCTCGAGATGGTCCCTTTTAAGCCTCATTGACCCCTATAAACTTGTCGCCTAAAACAAAATGTGAAAAATTTTCTAAAAAACATTTTGAACTAATAAAACACACATTAACATGTATAGTCCCTGGGCCAGTAATGAAATTCACTTCATGATAATAACACTTTTAAAACCCTATTTAAATACTTTTAACGAGTCTACCACGAATATTCATACCACCATATATGGAAGCGGCGCGTTAACCCAGCCTATCAATGTCAAATGTTTCGGGTGTCGGACCGGGCAAATGCGTCACTTTTTTGTCGGACAAGGTTGCCACAATGTTTTGCATGCAATTATTAAACATTGTGCCAAAAATCATAAGGATTACAGTTACAAACCTGCCCAATCCGATATCCAAAACATGTCAATAGGCCTTATGGTTTCGTTACTGTAAGGCACTCCGCAAATGGGTCGGTGAAACAGCGACGAGACCGAGATTCGACGAGCTTTTTGACAGTATGTACGCATATATTCGTGTTTGAAGTAGCGACATCCGTACAAAGACGAGCATACATTAAATGGTCAATTTTTACTATATTCTCAGCCAATGAAATCATATGTCGATCGGAGTACGCCGATGTTCCTCGAACCCGACCGCGACGGGGCAAAACTACCCTTTTGGATTATTCCACCGGGTCAAAGAGTGCAATAATAAAGCTCTCTAAGACAAGTTCCTAAAAACGTGAATTCTACCCAACATTATTTTACAGACAAAAAATATTTTTTTCTTACCTGACAAGTTGACTTGTTTTGCTATTTCATTCCAGGCTTTTTCTGTTTAATCTTTTACAGGTCCACAAATCCTATATTAAGCAAATCCATCTTTGGTACAAAAATTTCTTGACGTAACACGAATTTTCCCGTGTACAAACCAGATACAATCACAAATATGAACCACACACTAGAAACAAAATAAAAACGGTTCTGTATTGCATTTGTTTACTAAAGGACGCTGATTACTGAGATTGGACACGCTAATATGCCTACGTCTTGTGAATGCCTGTTTAAGAATTGCCTGTAAAACATTGTGATAAACTTGTCCGTAAAAAAAGTTACGCGTTTGACCGCTCTGACACCCGAAACATTTAAAATTGACAGGCTGGGCTGACGCGCCGCTTCATATATGGCGGTATGAATATTCGTGGTAGTCTTGTCAAAACGATACCCCCTAAAAGATTTTAAACCTGTGTAAGTGAATTTAATTACTGGCCCAGAGACTAGTAGTGTTTAAATGCAGTTTTTCAATAATGACTTAATTTAAACATATGTCTATTTTCAATAAAAAACACAGTGTGGCTTAAAAGCGACTAAGCAAAAAGAGATAATAAATATACAAGAAAATAAAAAAAACATTTAAATAATTTAATTTTAAGATAAGGATAATAATTGGCTTAACCAAATATTATTCCAACTTTTTATTGGCAATAATGTTTTAAGAAAATAATATTTTAATCAGAAACTTTATTTGGCGCCGGTGACACCAAATCTATTAATTTTTAGTCAACTTGTGTTTTTTATCTGTATACTTTTGTAAAAAGAATATTTAAATGTCTTGTGTTAAATAAATTGTAAATATGTTGAAGGAAATCAAACATATTTTTTATTTTCATTTTTATGTGTTTTTTTTTCCTTGCGTTAATTGCCTTAACTCATTCTTTGACAAATTAAAGGAAGCTGCACTAATGAATACCTTACATTCCAAACAAACTAATAATATCTAAAACCAGTCCTAAAAATCATAATAAATATTACGTCATTTTTATTTTTATCCTTTTGTCAAGTAGATAATAAATATTTGTTGTCTTTACAGGATGTCTTGTAAGGTTTGTTTGTTAAGGATTAATATATTTTTTCATGAAAAACATTACTAGTCAACTATAATTTTCAAAGTCAAAACATTTCTATAAAATATTGTTTTTTTAGTAATTTGGTCTGTAACAATGACTTTTAACATTTTAAACTGTTATTTCTTCCACCAAAAATGATTGACCTCATATTCCGTGCGTTGGTTAAGCAAAGTAAGTCGGGTTAATAGGTTTTTAATTTGTATAAATATTTTTTTTTTAATGAAAAACATTACTAGTAAACTATGATTTTTTTCAATAGTCAAAACATTTCTTTAAAATACTATTTTTTCAGTAATTTGGTCTGTAACATTTTTAGACTTTTAACATTTTAATTTGTTACTTTTTCCACCAAAATGATTAACCTCATATTCCGTCAAAAATGATTGACCTAATATTCCGTGCTTTGGTTAAGCAAAGTAAGTCGGGTTAATAGGTTTTTAATTTGTATAAAATTTTATTAAAATATTTATTTCAAATACTTACCATTTTATTTTTTAAGTTAAACGACAAGCTAAAAAATATTTACCGTTTATAAAAGCAGTCTATTTACTTGGTTTTACCAAAGAAAGGGAGTTATCTACTCCAGCTCATACAAATCAAATAGGGGAACATATTACTGGACTTATGTGTCCACACCCAAAAAAGGTATACAAAGTATTTTATAATAAAATGCTGATTTTTAGAAGCGTAATTTCTAAATGTCCTAAATTTTTAAGGGACTGAGTTGTACTTTCAACAATTAGTATCTTATTCTGAAACACTTCGCGTAGTTTAGACCCGGTCATATAGAAACTGCATTTCTTAAATAAGGATATTTAAAAACGGCTGCCCAAATCAACTTTTTCCACGCGTACCTTTTTTTTGTAAAATGTGTTAAAAAAATAAGGAATAAATACTTAGTGGCTCAAAAAAGTAATTTAGTTTGTAATTAGCGCAAGACACCGAAGGTGGCGCCCACTCCCGTGTACTATAAAATTTAAAGCAGATACTATGCTTAGGTTCAAAGTGTCATAACTTTTTTGCCTCGGTATAATATAATTTTAGTAAAAATATCTCATATCTCGCTTACACAAAAAGGTATACTTAATAAATTAATATCACTACGAGCAACTGTTTTTGAGATTTTTCAGAATACACATTTTACACCATAAAAAGTTTGACATTGCATTCATTCACGCTTTATCTAGGCCACCAGGTAGTGTCCAGAAGGTCTGTACAAAATGCTACCACAAATTCTTTGTGCTAAAATGCAACGTTCCATGAATGTTTTTGACTTAAACACCCTGTATCTCGCAAAACGATCAACTTTTTAACATTAAGGCAAATTGAGCTCAATCGTTATATTTTGGCGTAAGGAAATGTAGTAGCAATTTGTACAGACCTTTTAGAGAAACCCGGGTGCCCTAATTAATGTGTAATTAAATGCAAAGAAATTTTTTATGTAAAATAAAACGTTTAATCTAAAATATCTTAGAAAGGGTTGCTCGTAGCGATATTTGTCAAGTATACCTTTTTGTGCACAAAATGTGGAAGTATTAAAATTATCTACCAAAACTATACCATACCGAGGCCAAAAAAGTAATGATACTTGTGAACAAAAGCAAAAAACTGCAGGTGGCTCCCTCTACATTTAACAGCAAAAATATGAGTATTTTTCCATTCCTTACTTTAAAAAAATCTCTCTGCCGAATTTTGTAAAAAAAATGTAATAATAACTAATATGTTTAAAAATAACTTAAATTAAAATAAAAACTTTGACACAACAATGAATCTGGCAAACGATTAAAATTTCGACTAAGGTATTTTACGTTAAATCGTTGTATTTTTGTCCAATGGTAGCATTTTGTACATACATTTTCGAGACACCCTGTATAAGTTAAATTATTTAATTGCTTAAAAAAAAAAAAAGAATAACTTATCGCATTGCCACTGTATACCACTAAGTATTTATAAAACCTCTTTGTGAAATGATACCATCCTACGTATTATTACAAAACTTTGCCATTTTTGGCCAGTGTATTAAAAAACGAAATAATAAGTTTAAATTTGACACTGTAACCGATAATTGTGCAAGCATAAAAAATAAAATAAGCAGTCTGCGGTTATACATTTGACCTCCTACGTAATATGTTGGTAAAATGACCATATGGTCCGTTTTAATTCAGTCCGATTTGTCGAAAACATTAAAACATAATGCGCAATGGTGGTATCACTGATGAACTGAATAGTTAATTTCAATTAGCATTGTATTCCAATGGACCGAAATTTGGGAAACTTGATATTAGAATTTTAAATTGATCGGCTAAATATACTGTGACCTAGAAAATTCAATAGCCAATAAACAGAGTTTAAATAAGGAAATTCTTTTATAATGTATAAAAATATATAAGGAAATAATTTGAATTGAAACAACAGGAGTACTACATAAAATTAACATTTTTCTTTATAGGGCACATTACTTATTGGTTTGGTATAAAGTAATAAAGGAAATAATTTATTTTAAGTGAGTAATTTGAGATTTAAATTAAACAATAGAAAGAGGTAGCAATAAATATCTTTTAACATTAAAACACAAAAAGTATTTATGTTGTCACCGCATATGGTATGGTATAAACACTTTTAATACTTATTTATAAAAGTAAGGCCTGTGTAATAAAAAAACAATTTCATAACTTTCGCATTTTTTTATAAATGGTGACAAGAAACTACCGACAAACTTTGGGGGAGATTCTCCATTGAAAAATTAGAAAAAAATCTTTATAGAAATTTATGTTTGTCCTAAAATGGAAACATTAATGAATTCACAAATTCTTAAGTATTTAGAAAAACACATAATTTTGCACGACAGGCAGTATGGATTTCGCCACAAAAGATCTACAGCAGATCTTCTTTCCTTCGTATCACACTGCTGGAATAAGTCTCTCCTATGGTCTTTCAACTAAACTCTGTACTTGGCTCTCTAGTTATCTATCTGATCGAAGTATATCAGTTATTGTGGACGGCCATTCTTCAATTTTTCACCAAGTAAATGCTGGAGTGCCTTAGGGCTCAGTTCTGGCACCAACATTGTTTCTTCTTCACATCAACGACCTTCTCTCGTCCACAACTAATTCCATTTATAGTTTCGCCGACGATAGTACCCTTCACTCCAGTTTTTAGGTCCCTAAACCCATCACTAAAGTTGATTTGGAAAACAAACGCAGCGCGATGCAGATATCTCTTTCGCAGGATCTTAATTTAATATTGGATTGGGGCGCCAAAAATCTCGTCCATTTTAATGCATCCAAAACACAATCATGTTTCTTGTCGCGAAAAGAGTCATCAAATACTCATCCTCTTCTTATGAGCGGCCAAGTTTTACAGAGGAAAGACACCTTCAATGTTGTGGGCATCACATTTTAAAGTAACCTTAACTGGCATAAACACATTGTATCTATAGCCACGGCAGCTTCAAAAAACTTGGATTTCCATTTCGAGCCAAAAGTATTTTTCCCCTTCTAATTTATACACTTTGTATGTGTCCCAAATCCGACCTCCCTTGGAATATTGTTCTCATATCTGGGGCATGGCGTCCCCCACAACCCTAAGCATTCTTAATTCCATTCAAAGAAGAGCAATTTGTCTCAATAATGATCCTTCACTTACAGAAAGGCTTCCCTCTCTTGCCCATCGTCGGGTTGTGGGGGATTTATCGCTTTTTTATAAGTACTTCCATGGCTTTTGCTCTGAAGAATTGTCCAGAATAGTTCCTCCACTCACGGTTCCCAACAGAGAAACTCGTGGTTCGCATCCCTATACGGTCCAACTGGACAAGCCCCGAATTTTCCACTTTGTTCATTCTTTTATTTCTAGAGTTTCTAAAATGTGGAACCTGCTACCGGCGGAGGTCTTTCCTTCCCCCAATTCTTCAAGTATTTAAGTTCCATGTCAACACACTCCCTCTTACCTCGCTTTAGAAACCCACGGTACGTTAGTATTTAGGCTTTTAGCCTTCGTGGTTTGTCCATAGATAAAAAAAAACTTTATCAGTCCCGTATTACCCACTAGGCTGACTAGGCTGAAGCCTAGGCCGCTACACAGAAAGGACCCTATTGTAGAAGGCAACTCGGTTTTTAAGAGTATTCCGATTTTTTTGTGAAAAAACAAAAAACAAAAAAACAGCTTTTGTCCCTAGCGTAGCGTGGGGGCGAGGCCGTCCCGTGCCCCCAGTTGAAATGGGCCACCAAAGTAGGGGTTATTATAGAAAAAAAGGGTAAATTTTTTGTTTTTGTAGTTAGTAATTGGAATTTTTTAAGAAAAAAGTGAAGAAAGAAATGGCCCCGTGCACAAAAAGAATATAATATCTTTTGACCTTTTTTTAGTTCTGGTTAGTTAGTGTTTTATTACAAAAAAAAACAGTGGAGAAAGGGAGGCCCCGAATTTAAGAAACTATATCATGTTACAGTGGGAGGGCCCAATTGGTAAGGCCCTTTCTTTTTGCTCTTTAAATTTGTTTTCCACAAAGAACATTCATTGGCCTCGACTTTACTTTTCGCCCCTGGTCCCAACACTTTTAGCTACGCCACTGGCTTTTGTAAATATTGCTTACCGCTAGGGTGTTTTTAAATAAGCCGGATGATTTAAAACATCTATTAAAAATGTAAGGATAAATATAGGGTGATCAGACAATAACTGTCCAGAGCTGGCTTTTCTCATATTTAAAAAAGTCTAAATACATTCTTATAAATGTTGCCCTAAAATTGCTCTTTTTTTTTTTAATAAACACCACCCTATACATGTATATTTTATTATAACTGGTAGAAGTTCTAAAAGCTATACTGCTGTAACAGATATGTAGTATGACTTGGCAAGTTGACAGGATTATAATGGCTCTGTAAAACCTTAGAAATGCGACGGAGACAACAATTTCCACATCAAACTTTAAAAGATATATAACAATAAGTTTATTTTCCCCTTTTCCAATTATTTTATGCAAGGAATATAAAGTTTTAATTTTATGTGAATATGTTTCTAATGCTTTAATTATATTGCCGTTAGACCTTTATGGTAGGAGGATTTATTTTAAAGAAAATATTTTAAGGAAAACAAAAATAAATAATCCGATACAGTCCGAACGATTTCCACAAATCAAAGTAAAAACAGTATTTTCTGACATATTTAAAAATCTATAGCCGCTTCCCCCACCGATGAAAAGATATATATTATATGTATAACATTTCTTTCTTCTTATTATCTAAGCTTTACAACCGAAATGGTATTATTTTGAAAAATTATTAGTGTCAATTCAATTCTTTATCAGTTGCAAGTGATCATGATCATTTGATCACGTGACAGATGCCATTTGAGATATTAAAAAACATTCAGAATGAAGTTAGCTAGAGAGGTTTTGAAAGAATGGTATCAGTTTCACTTCTATTAGTTTGTTCACTGATTATTGAGTACCACTCCAATAGGTCTCGACGCTCGAGTAAATCCCCATTTAGCATCGTGGGCTCTCCTACTATTATATCGAAAGTAAATTATGTGTCTAAAATTGGATACAGGTTGCTGTCTGGAACTTTTCTATAAGTTTTCTTAATTGGGTTTGCTTATTGTTGTTTTATAATTAATAGGCCAAATTCAATACAAATATTACATAAATAAACATAACTGTAAATTCAGGTTTTTATCTCATTGATTGTTCTCGTTATAATACATGTAGATGTAATCTGACAGCATGTTACAGGTTTATTAAGCTCTTAATTACTGTAACTAAATTCTTAAAACTACATTGATAATTAAAAATAACAGCAGGCGGATTCCTAACCGCTGTCTCGAGTCGTAACGTATCGAGACGATAACCGAATGGTGATTCCTAACTTATTTGAAACTCGATTCCGAGTCGATATCTCCCAAGTTTCCTAACTACGCGCTATCCTTATTAAAGAAGTCTTTATCCTATTAATTATCTACGTAAAAACAGATGAGAAAATAAGGCCGATAGGTTTCCAAAGGGATACTCAGAACTCGATACCGACCAGGTCGTCATGTATCGAGAAGTTAAGAATCAGGGCACAGGACCTTTATAAACTCCATTGGATACTATTTTGAACCAGTGGTATTTTTATGGATATCGTAAATAATAAACGAAGGGACGAATGATGGGTATCTTAAAAACATTTTTAAATATTGTATTTTTTTCTTTTTTTTTAGGTATTAGTTACAAATGAGCATGTATTTTTAAAAGGTGAGGTTATTATTACTTAACAAAGATTTATATTAAACAAATTTTAACTACCTGCAATATGTAAATAGCATGTAGAAAAATTATTTAGGAAAAAGTCAATGTAAAAAAAACAACCCTACTTATATTATATTTTAGGGGATAATGGGGAGTGTTTTAGGCCACAAAAGTAAGAATTTTTAGAAAATATTTCTTTTTAGTCAGTCTCCATCAAGATCTAATTTTAAACTAAAATATAAATCTTAATTCTGTATTTTTAATTTTGTTGGAATAACAAATATTTTTTATGATACAATAATAAAATATTAGCAGATTCTTTTAAAAGGAATAAAACTACCCAAATGGGTTAATTGTGTAGTAAATGTCAGACATAATGACAAACAATAACTTATCAGAATTCAGTTATAAGGGGTGATTCCATTCTATTTCTTTTGTTTTAATATCTTATTGTTCAATTTATTATTTAGACCGTAAGCCAGATGCAAAACTTTGTCAGTTATTTCCTTTCAGTCCATAACTCGCAATATGCTTCAAGTGGTACATGAATCGTTGTGGGCGTCAGCTGCGTCTCCGATGGTGGAATTGTACAGGGTGCTCCAAAAAAGATCAATATTAAACTTCTGTTTTTTTAATGGAACACCCTGTAAATTAGTTTATTTGTGAATTATAGGAATAAAAATAATGTAAGTTTTATCAGCGATTCCTATACCAAAACTAATAGGTTTTTAAGATATTCGGTATTTTTGAAAAACTTATAACAAAAACAAAATATTTTAATATATCGTACCTTCCTTACGCCTGACTTCTTATGTTATTTTGGATTGCCAGAAAATTGAGTGTACAATCACCTACATTTAAATTTTTTACTAGAAATCATACAGGGTGTCCAGTAACTAATATTTACTATTAGATTAATGTCTGAACACCCTATAATAAATTTAGGTGATGGTACAGTTATTATTTTAATAATCTTACATAATATACAAAGTCAAGCTTAAGTAAGGTATGTAAGATATATTAAAATTTTATTTTTGTCAAGAATTTTTAAAAAATAACAAATATCTTAAAAACCTTTCAGTTTTGGTATAGGGATCGCTGATTAAACTTACATTATTTTTCCTTCTACAATCCAAAAATAAACTAATATAAAGGGTGTTCAAAAAAGTTTAATATGAATCTTTCTTTGGAGCACCCTGTATAATTCCACCAACGGCGACGCAGTTGAAGCTCGCAACAATTCATGTACAAAAAACACACAAGTTGAATATGATTTTTTTTTGAGTACTCTGTATAATTCCACCATTAGAGCCGCAGCTGCAGCTCACAACAATTCATGTACAACCCGCCTAAAGCATTATACGAGTTATGACTAAGAAGAAATTGGTCATGAAAATCTGTCGCTGGCTCACAGACCAATTATTGCCATCATTTTTGAGTTTTACTTTAAAAAGTCGAGCTTTCCGTCCAGTGCAAGTTGTAGATGATCTGGTGCCCTGTTTTTGTTTAGGGTTTCTATAACTTTTTCCCCGCAAGATTGTTTAAATCAGTTGTAACTGATCTAGGGTACTCAAATTTACACTTTAATATACATGGTGTCCAGTAACTTTACCGACAAACTCTACAGCCATGTTCTTACTTAGTAACATGTTACAAAAACTTGTTGCTGATACATGTTGAAAAAACAAATAACTTGTTGTTTTTAAAAACATATTAGATATCATTGTTAGTAACAGTGTTGATTAGCAAACGGCGTACTCACTTGCTACTCAACACTGTTATTAACTAATATTATCTAACATGTTCCTAAAATTTTTAAAAAGTCGTATCCTTGCTTGGAAACATTTGCTGATACATGTTGAAAATAACATGTTTTTAAAAAACAGCAAGTTATTTATTTTATCAACATGTTTCAGCAACAAGCTTCTGTAACATGTTACCAAGTGAGAACACGGCTAAAAGTCTTCTAGCTTTAAGAGGCTCATTTATATGATGTTTTAAAAAGACCTTTGATAATTGCACAATAACTTTTTATAGTAAATAAATAAAACGATACTAAACTAATTTACCAGCAAAATCTGACAGCTGTGACATCATTATTTATTAGACTTTAAATACTTGTGAGATCAATGATCAGTAAAATGTATTCAAACGTCAGAGTGCATATCTGTAAATTAAAAATTATACTAACAATTCTAATCTGTATCTTTATATTGATTTTAATAAATCGATTCTATTGTCTGACCGGATGGTAACCGGTTCCGAATTTTGATTTTATCAAATCAACGGGATTTGGATGATAGTGATAATTATTAAATATATACATTTTCTTTGACGTGTAACTATGCTAAAATTTAACAATTACGTTATGAAATATTCTTACACTCTCTGGACCCCTATTCTCCATTTTGATAGAAGTGAACCTTCCGCCACCCGATGGGAACGTTCACATCATCGATCATTTCCTCGTTAGTTAAATTCCGAATTCTTGATTACAACGCAACGATGCGATTGATCTAAATCATTTTTTTAATTAGTAAAAAATCATAAATTAATTTTTTTATTTTAACAAAAGGCACACGAAAAAAATGACAATACTTAACCTCAATTTTTAAGGTTAAACAATATGTAAAGAACCAAAAATCCTCACTATGCGCAGGTTTCTCCCAATGTGAATGTGCTTCTACTGCTTGAAACCAAGAGCAGCAATTTCTCTCACTTTTTGAACGATGTGATTTCTTCCCACGACTTTTAAGAATACAGTCATCGAATTTTAAGAGAACCGCACCCAAAGTTCCAGGTGATCATTTTCACGACTCAAGAATAGGGGCCCTGCGATATTGCCTTCTAAAATTTGTATTGGAATGAATGTTTTAGGTGTTTAACCCATTTTACCCTGTGCCTTCAACGTTGTACCGAAATATGCCTAACATACAGGCTGTTTACAAATTCGCTTTTATTGTACTAAAAGGCAAAAATAATTCGAGAAGTCCTACCTACCAGATCGCACCAATCTTCTCATCAATCTGGTGTATTGATCATGCAAATAATAAAATCGTTGGGCACTTAAAATTTCTATCATAATATTTACTCTGGATACGCTACTCTCAACGGTTTTATTATTTGCCTGATGAATACCCCAGATTGATGAGAAGATTGGTGCGTTCTGGTAGTTAGGACTTACCGAATTGTTTTTCGCTTTTAGTACAATGAAACGGTTTAAAATAAGAAAAATTATATAATTTATTATTTTTAATGTATCTGTGTCGTACCTATAATCTTGTAAAATAAAATATTCTTATTGAAATTCTTTTACACAAATAGTCCTTAAAAAGACGTTTAGTATATATTAATAGATTCGTATGTTATATCTTTGGTAACTATCTATTTAATGGCTCGCACTTTTGACCTACCAGTGTGGGTTAAGATTTTTAGAACACCTAAACGAATGTCACTGATGATCTCAGCGCTACATTATGTTCTTAACTGTGCTTTTTATGTCTTTTGACAACAGTAATTGATAATTTAATCAATTCACAAATTCAGAAAGAAGATTGATTTTATTTTTTATTTTTATGCCTCTTATTTAAACTTTAAAAGACTGATTTTTTCTTAAAAAATAAAATAAATTGAGTTTGAAACTTAAGTATAAGAAACTGTAAGTACACCTGAGCGAATACACTTGTCGACTATAAATAAATAAAACCTTTAAACAACAACGACATGTTCATAATAACAAAGGTATAATTTTGAAATTCACCTTATGTCATCATATGGTTCCATGTGGTTAGCAAAGCATACTAATAAAGAAAATTATATAAATGACAATAAGAAGATTGGTTTATAATAAATATATAGTAAAAACTTAAAAGGGGTTGTTAATCAACTCAAAATAACTTAACTTTTTTGGTTTTGAGAAAATGGCGTTTGAAAATGTCCAAACGACAGCACAATATGCAGTTTTATGGGAAAACCAATGAACATTGCAAACATTTAAAATGCCTAAAATAGTTCCTTTAAAAGACTTTACCTTTGGAGACCATTATAATACTACTTCCTGTTTAACCGGAAGTGCTATAAAAATTAAACTTTTAGCTATAATAACCCTGGTCATTTTAATGGAACACCCTATATAATTTTTAGGATTCAAATTCTTTAAGCTATTTCTGATATAAAATCTATAATATATCCATAACCTATCTTTTCTAGTTTTAGAGAAAACGGAGTTTAAAAAGGTCCGAGCGACCTCACAATAAGCAGTTTCATGGATATTTTGTCGCCGTCTGAACGTTTTTTCTAAAACTGAAAATATAGGTTATGGGTATATTTTAGGTTTTATATCAGGAAAAGCTTTAAAGAATTTAAATCTTAAAAAATATTCAGGGTGCTATAATAAAATTACCAGGGTTATCATACTTAGAAGCTCAATTTTTACAGCACTTCCGGCTAAACAGGAAGTAGTATTATAATGATTCTGAAAGGTAGCGTCTTTAAAAGAACTTTATATGTATTTTAAATTTTGGTGATGTTCATTTGTTTTCCCATAAAACTACATATTGTGCTGTCGATTGGACATTTTCAAACGCCATTTTCTTCAAAACCAAATAAGGTTAGGTTATAGATATATTTAAGGCTTCATATTAGGAATGACTTGTAGAATTCGAATCCTAAAAATGTACAGGGTATTCCATATAAAATATTAAAGTTTACATCACTTCCGGTTAAACCGGAAGTAATACACAGGTGCAATTATATCTAAAATTGGCATCCGGTGATACAATAAAAATAAATTTCTGGATAGTAATTTCGTTGTTAAATTTTACTCCCCTGGGGAGGTTTTGTGACGGTCTGGAAAGCGACCAGAAGGTCAAAATTATTTTTACTCGTTAAGATTAGGTTTAATGCACCCAATTACCTAGGAATGGGTTTTTTAACATGAATTTCACTAAGACAGTAGTAATAATTGTTTTTTCTTGACAAACAGAAAAAAGAAAAACCAGAAACGGCACTGAGTTTAAATCGCCTTTAAAATAGATCAAGAGGTAATTTTTTAGTTGCCGTACTAAATAGTTGCTAATGCGCGGTATCCCATACTTTTTTCTGTGTCCATACAAACAAATACGTTTCATTATTGTAATTTTTTAGTTGCGGAAAAAAACTTGCTAGTGTGCGGCTTGCCTTATTTGCCTAATCTAAAGAAAATAAAAAATTGCACAAAAGTCAGTATCGCAATTTTTTTTTTTTAATATTTAAATTAACCTTGTGCTAAACTAGCCCATTAATGCTGTAAATATCATCGCTAAATTACATCAAATGTGGTTAATATACAGGGTGATTCAAAAGTAAGCGGCATCCTTTCAGCAGCGTAATCCTTGCATAAAAATAAGGCAAAAGTTCCTATAAACATATGGCCGAAAATGCATATTAAGGGAGCTACAACCCTTTGAAAGTTACTGAAGAAATTAGGTTTTTATTTAATATCTTTATGATTAAAAAAGGAAGTTTTTGAAACTTTTAAGGTTATATTTTTTTAGTGGCCAATTTTATGGTGAAACCAATTTTTCGCCTTGACGCTTCTAAGGGGTGGTTTTTAAGGGTGTAGGGAATAAAACCCTCACTAACTTTTCCTTTTATAAGATTTTAACTTTTTGATAGCTTTTTCTGAAAGTCCAATGATTTTTACCAAAAAGGTACTCTTGCCTCAAGTCGCTAGGGGCAATAGTTTTCGAGAAAATCGCGCGTAAACACTTCAATGCAGGATTGACCCTATTTTCATTTGAAAAAAAAAAAAAATTTTTCAATTTTTAAAATAAAGGCTTTGTAGCTTTTAATAAGACGAACAAAAAAGTCTTATAAACATGTGTCTGAAAATGCTTCCTAAGGGAGCTACGCCCCTTTGAATAGGACACCCCAAAGACGATGTTTACTCAATAACTTTTAAACGATAGCTCCCTTAGGAAGCATTTTCAGACACATGTTTATAATAACTTTTTGTTCGTCTTATTAAAAGCTACAAAGCCTTTATTTTAAAAATTGAAAAATTTTTTTTTTTTCAAATGAAAATAGGGGTCAATCCTGCATTGAAGTGTTTACGCGCGATTTTCTCGAAAACTATTGCCCCTAGCGACTTGAGGCAAGAGTACCTTTTTTGGTAAAATCATTGGACTTTCAGAAAAGCTATCAAAAAGTTAAAATCTTATAAAGGAAAAGTTAGTGAGGGTTTTATTCCCTACACCCTAAAATCCACCCCTTAGAAGCGTCAAGGCGAAAAATTGGTTTCACCATAAAATTGGCCACTAAAAAAATATAACCTTGAAAAGTTTCAAAACTTCCTTTTTTAATCATAAAGATATTAAATAAAAACCTAATTCTTCAGTAACTTTCAAAGGGTTGTAGCTCCCTTAATATGCATTTTTCGGCCATATGTTTATAGGAACTTTTTACCTTATTTTATGCAAGGATTACGCCCTGAAAGGATGCCGCTTACTTTGAATCACCCTGTATATTTATTTAAAACCCATTTTTGATTAAAAGTTTTTTATTTTAATTGCTTAAATTTTCGTTTTATATAGTTAATACTTGTACTTAATGGACACCCAGTATAGGTTTGATTGTTAAAAAATAATTTCCTCTTTGTTTAGGCGTACCGTACAATATGCTTAATTACCTAATTAGTAGAGGTAATTACCTTAACTTTTCCATTGTTTTGTCAAATTAGTTGATTTTTATTTATAAGTATCAAGCCTTTGCTTAGATATGTGCATTTTTTTCACTTAAATATTTTTGGGCTAAAAATAGCAGTGATGAAACTAAAACTTTTCTGTTTTGATGATATACATACAGGGTGGAAAAAAGCTTTTTTTTATGTGGCACCCTGTATATTATATTACCATTAGAAAGATCTTCAAAAGACCCTTAAGAAAATACCGCATTTGGTAAAGATCTTTAAAAGAGCTTTAAGAAAAGACCACATTACGTACATCTAACTTTATTAGTTTTGGAAATATTGCCATCCAAATCACCCACACCTTTTCAGTTTACCTGGCAGGTACTTGTGCTCATCAAGAACGCCTGTCAGTTTATTTTTAAACCATACTATAAATAAACTTTTTTTTAGGCTTTAAAAAAATATACAGGGTGATGATGTGCAGGGGTGATACTTGCCAGGTGATGATTGTCGTACTTAGCATGCTATAACTTATCACTATACAAATTTCTAGCCTTATACAGGCCCAACGTTACTCGAAGGGTTCACTAGCTCTCCTACTATATGAAATGAGTATTCCGTGCGCGTCGTAAAAATAGACTTTGTAATTTTTAACTTCATTAATATTGGTATCCGTGTTAAAAATAAGTTCCAGCTTATAAGTCATATTTAATTTAGAGAAAGTATGAAAATGCGTTTTAAAGCGAAAATTCACGCACAATATGGTTTAATAGTTTTACTTTCTCACCAAAATTAGGGTGATACCAAAAAAATGTATTAGTACTGCTTTATAAATTTCCTATTAGGCGGATTCATGAATGGTGTAATTAGACGATCTTTTATAGTTTTTATTTAATTTACTTAATTCGGTTCACAGTGTTTTGTATTTTTAAAGATTTTTATATGTGTTTTATTTTTCTGGGCGCTATCATCTCAAATAGTTTGGTTTTCATTCATCTTTTAGACTGCTATACATATACTTTTTTAAATTTAATCATTTCTAATCTTAACATTCAGTTTCAATTTGGATAATATTATTTGTCGTTTAATTGCAGCACTTGCCTACTACAATAAAATTGACTTATTTTTTAAAATTGGCAACTGAAAGAATGTATTGTATTGGTTCAGCAGGTCCACAACCTAATTACCACTGGCTTTTTCTTTATTTGTCTTGCTGGTGTTATATTTTAAGGAAAATGAAGAAGATAGCGCAGGGATGGCGAACCTGTACCTACGTGTCAACGTGCCATCAAATAATTTTGACTTTGTGATTATTGATAAAATAATAATAATAAATACCCTTTTCACATTTTTTTTTGCAGTGACGTGCTCAAAATATTATGTTGCGTGCCATTAATGGCACGCGTGGCCTTGGTTTTCCATCCCTGCATTAGGAAATAAAATGAAAAACTTAAAAAGTAACTTTTTAAATATCTTGAAAAAAAACATTTAATAGAAACAGTTTGAATAAAAAATCCGACATGATATACAGGCTAGTTAATAAAATTTAAGGGCATTCTACCTTAAATATGAAAAAAGTTCATATAAACATAGGTCGGCAACTTCCTGGTTTTCAAGATACAGGTTTGGGTAATTTGTAATTTTTTTATATATTAAATATACCGCCGCCCATTTTTTAAAAAATTTTCAAAATTACCTTGTTGCTGAGAAACTAAAGGGCTTTGACGGCATCTTTTGTTTCACAAAAAGTAGCTCAAGTTCGCGAAAACGGCAAAGCTCTATCTTTACAAATAACTGAGATACCCCGATGCTGTAACCAAAATGGAACCCCCTGTACATTCCTGGCAATATTATTTATGGTATGATGGGGGTAATTTATCTCTAACTTAATTAAATTTAATGAGTACAGTGGCGTTTCAAGCGGCAAACAAAAGAATATTTTTAACAAAAAAACGGTACGCCACTGACTGTAAATGTTTGTTGTAAAATTTTTGTGATTTTTTAAGATTAGGCAAAAATTTTACAGCTTTTATATCACCAGTTTTTTGACTTTTGTTTAGTTTAAGATTAAAACAATACCTAATTGCATATTTTTAGACCATAATAAAAGCATTGCGGAACTTTTTTTTTTAATTAGGTTTCAGTATTTTGATTCGCAGATATGTAACAGCAACAATATTTGTTTAAATAGGGTTTATATCCAGTCTAACAATTTTTGTTTGTCTTTTAAAATGTTAAAGTTTTTGGAAAAGCACAACACCCTGTATCTTAAGAACGAAAAATTTGCAGATCCATGTTTATATAAACTTTTCTTTATACAGGGTGATTCCAAAATCGATCACGAAATTTAAGGGGTGATTCTACTTGACAAAATAAGGGTAGAGCTTTATATAATTTTTTCAAAAAGTCATTCGTTTTCGAGTTACAAGCCGTCAAAGTTCAATTTTTATTTTGGTTTTTCGCCATATTTCATTTATTTTTTAACCAATCCAGTTGATATTTAGCACACAAATCGAGCTTTGCAGATTTTAACATTTTAAGACAACAGTCCTTTTTTAAATACCGCCAGAGGGTACTTTAACTAAAACTTAAAATTTATTTACATCATAACTTTTATTATTTTGACAGATATCGCAAAGTTGGGGGCGCCATTTTATAGACAAACAAAAACTTAAAAAATGATGTACTCCTTATAAAAGTCGATAAACCTCACCGTTTAGGCACCAATAGACATCAAAGTTTTCATCAATTTCAATCAAATTACCTACATACATACAGGGTGTCGAGTAACTTAACCGTCTTAGTTTTTGAACTACAATGTGTTAAATATTTAAAAAAAACATTTTCTGATCGACTTTTGAATCACTGTGTATGTAGAATCTGCGCCTAAATTTTTTAAATAACATTCTGTAACACACTGTATACTCCGGACAAAAATTATTGCAGTGTTTTGCAGTGCTTATGATACTTTAAGCGATTTTTTCATGTTTTAAACGCTTCTTTGTAAGAAATATCAGATTGATTCAGCTAAATAAATTGCAAACCTTGTTTTTATTTACAGAGGTTTAATTGTCATAAGCAGTTTTTTTTGTTTATCATAGTTTCTTAAAAACAGTGCACATATTTTTTTATAAAATAATTTTTATCTTTGGCATGAGACAACTACTTAACTATGCGGAACTTGTATTTCCGTTAAAAACCTCCCAACTTCCCGCTTGACTGCTAACAATATTTCATTTGTTTCTATACCTTGTATGAGCCTGCTCCATATCAGGGATACCATACTGAAAGTCTCATTATTGACGTTTTGTTTTTTTATTGGTAATTTGCTTAAATTTAATTACCTATTAAAATTTATTTGTGTTAGGTGTGTACTAAAGAAATTTAATAAAATTTAATATTTTAGAATTTGTTTGTTGGTATTATCTGCTGATAAATATTTAATATATTTTTTTCAAAATATAACTTTTGTTAAACCGTTTTTAACAAAAATGTAACAAATTTAAAAACATTTCAAGATATTAAATGTAAAATGTAATTCTAAGCTTAAAACAGAAATGTGAAGCTTCAAATCACACCGCAGTTTTGATAAAACACAATTTTAAAAGTATTATTTTAAGCCTTTTTTAATTTCACTGCGCGTTTTATTATTTATGTTTAAAAAAAATTATCGAAATATATTATATATATTATACTAGCCGACCTGTGCCCACTTCGTTGGGCGTTAATTTTATTTTTCTTCGAACATTTTGCTAAATTATAATAAAATATAGCCTATAGCATTCCTGAATAGTGTAGCTTTCTGATTGTGAAAGAATTTTATGATATTACAAACAAACAATTAAAGTTACAAACTTTACCTCTTTATAATATTAATATAAATATATTCCGAAACACATAAAGGTTATTTTATGTCAAAGTCCAGTTTGTTAATAATTTTGACTTTAATAATACGACTTTTCAGGAATTAAGAATATAATACAATGAAGAAGTTGGATAAACCAGAACTATCTAGGTCTTTAATATTAAAACTAGATTAAACGCCTCGAATTTTGAGGGGCTATTCTCGCATTTACCATCATGTTAAGAAAATTTTATTTGCGAAACAAATAGTACATTTACCCTCGTTTCACACTTTCCGAGCCGGGTCGGACGGAGTGATAAAAAATGATATGGAGCATTATGAGAGTTCACCGACTATACTGATTCTTAGCCTGTGAATGGTCTCAGAAATAGCATACCAGAGACAAGAATGAGACGAGTAACTGGTCCTAACAATTTGTCCATTGTATTTATCTCTTTCTGGTTTAACGCAAGTTCCAATAAATAAGTCTTTGTCTTTCATCATGGCAGGCTATCGTAGATGGAGCAATCATCGCTTTGCCCTGGTTGCCAAGTTGTTTACAATTTCTGCATGTAAACTTTAATGTCTTTTTTGGCTCACATCTAATTAACACGTTCGCTACCGAGGGTCATTTTGTGTTTCGACCCCATAAACCACTTTATTATTTTTTATAAAATTACTTTATTTTGATGTTTATTGAAGTGCTAATTAGTTGTAGTGTTGGAATTCAACATATTTGAGTGTTTATTTAACCCGACTCATATATGAGTCGGTGGTCCATTTTATTACATTTTTACATTCGAGTCGTAAATAAAAGTTACTTTCACTAGATATAGGTATTTACTAACAGTATATAGGTACAATTTTGATATCAAAAATCGTTAATAAAAAAAAATAATTCTAAGAATCTAAAAAACTAAACTAAAATCTAAAAAAAAATATATTTCTTGTACAAAATTTTTGGCAAAGACTACATAATTTTTTTCTAAATATCTAAAAAAAATAACTAAAAAAAAATTGCTTCTATGATATCTTTGACATAAAAAACTAAACAAAAATATATTCTAAATATCCAAAAATGAACTAAAATAAATACTATACTTATACTAAATGCTACACCCAGACCACCTGACACACATACGAGCCGAAGCATTACACAGACCGTGTTTTAAAACAAAACCTCTACAGGAAACCCCGAATTTTTAAACTCGCTTTTAGTATTATAATGTAGCCGGCTCACATTTGAGCCGGCGGTCTATTTTAAAAATTGTACTGGCTCATATATGAGCCGCTTGGTAGCGAACGTGTTAAGAGAATGAAAATATACCATGAATCGAATATTTTTAACTTGACAACGTTGCCGGAGGCAGTCACGCCGAAATGTTAATCGATATTTGTGTTTGATATTTTTCAATGGCCGATTTGTTTGGACAGTTGTTGTTGTTGTTGTTTACATTTTCTGTGATTTATTGTGTGTTTCGTGGTTTTTACCTTTAATTGGACTTTAAATATTGACTTTTATTAGTGATCACAGTGTATATATTAAATTTGTGCTTTTCAACAGATAATTTAATGTAATATTGACATGGTTATCTGTAAGAAAAAATCTTTATAAAAACCAAATAAATGACATTTTTAATAAGGTGTGTGTAATTATTGAACTGAACCCCCATATTTTATATTAATAGGAAACAAAAACAAGTACCTAACATTAAGGGCAAAAATAGCACAGCTATATAATTTGAATTTGGCGCGCAAACGATAAAGTCGACTCACGCGCCATCTGCGTTTGCCTTCCTTGAAGACAGACAAGGAAGGCCCAGCAGCTATCTCTCTCTCGGATAATTTATTTACATTTAGTTGCTCGTCTCATTGTTGTCTCTGACCATACACTTCGATAGCGTTGGTCGGTCGCCGACTTTCCGGCTCCCGCTAGTGTGAAACGAGAGTAAAACTTTTTACGAACTAGTAGAAAAAATCGCTTAGCGGTTTAAATATAAGTATTAACATTATTAGCAAAACAATTCTAGTAAAAATCAGGCTTTTGAAAATAAAATGGCCCATTAAGAAGGTTATTTTTGTCATATTTATTTTATTTCAATTTAATAAGGTTTTTTAGATATCACCAAAAAATACAACCGATGGGCATTTTCTATTTTCGGATAAAGTGGCTTATTATTACTATTTTTAATGGTGGTAAAAAATGGTTGTAGGTAGATCTTAATTGAGACCTGTGTGTAGTAAGTATAGGAGTAAACTATCAATATAAATATTTTAGAAACAACACATTATTAAGATTAAAACGAAAAACCCTTATTGTGCATTAAATATATTAAATAAATAGGAAAATTGAATAAAATACACATTATTAGCGTTTATTCTTTGATATAAATGTTGACCATAAAAATATATTTCAGACTACCTTAATTTTACCAATCTGCATATTGTAAGTGATGTAAATATGTAAATAAACATGCTACTTGTACTATCATACAAATTAACGACCACAATTTTTGTTTTACAAAAATATATTTAACTAGTAGTTCCTATTTAAAGAACAAAACATGTTTTAAATTATTTTTTAAACAGTGTCAGAAAAATATTTTCTACCCACAACTAACTACAATGAAACTTTTGAAGGTTAAGGTTTATGATAATTTTTTTATTAGAACAAATAATCAATAAATTATTCCGTAACATAATATAATTCTAATAAACAATTTCCACTATGTTCAGCCCCAAATAAGGCGATGCACCGTGTAAAATGTAAACAATTTTTGAACGACTCGACCCCTCTAAAACCGCCCGTGTACGGCCCTGATAGTCCTACACAAAGCAGTCACTTCGACGACAAAACAAGGCTAACTCGATCCTCATCAGTACACACCGCGCTCACCTGATGTAACACACCTGTACGGCGGCATTTTACTTCGCGCCGAACCATAACAATTGCCGCTTTTGACAGTTTAAAGCTTTTAATCGCATTTTTGTCGGAAAAATTTGACAGTTCATAAGTGCCAACTTCGTACGTCTCTAGCGAAGTAGTGACTTAATAGCGCCCAAGAAATTAGTGATTAATAATAATATCCGCGACTAAAGTTTACTAATCATTTAACAGTAAAATAAGCAGTGAAACGACTAGCCCTATAAAAATTAATAAGAAAAAAAGTATTTATATGTTCTAATTAAAGTTCTTAACCCTACTAACCCGAAATGTCTATGTATAAATTTGTAAAAGAATCAAACTCCCCGGGAGTTTCGTCGAAAAGACTCTTTATGCAAGCAACCTCTTCTAATAGCCCTAGCTCGATGCTAGGGCCCCCCATAGTCACTAGTCTAGACCAAGTAAATGGTGATCAAGAAAATTTGCAAGCTGTTTTTACCAAAAAGCGGCTCTCTACTGAAGTGCTAGGTAGCTCTTTGGAATCAGTCAAAACTAGTAGAAAGGGGGAAGATGGTTCTCGGAGAATTACTACCCGAATAGTCAGAAAAGTGACTACTTTGACTCGGGGTGAGGAGCAAAATAGGGCGGAGGACTTGATTAAAAGGGGTCATCAACAAAGTATTAGCAGTGCGGAAGCAAGGAACACGGGCGCAGTTCTTGTAAAAGAGTGAAGGTTAGCTAAAAATATTTTTAGAGGGCGTTTAAATAAAATCTAATTTTATTTTGTAGTTTATTTGTTTAAAAGACAAAGTAATAAATCACACGACTAAATTATGCAAGTAATCAGGAGTGTAAGAGTAGTAATCATTGTCAAATGTCACTGGGTACTGTATACCAATACATCTAATTCGCATATTTTAGATGATGAATTATTTTTCTTTTAAATAAAAAACTAGTTAATGAACTTTTAAAGCAGCAGGTTTTGGGATGATTGATAAATATTTCTGTTTGATTCAAATATCAAAACAAAACTTTGTGATATTGTTTATACACCATCTACAAGTACTATTTTCCCAAAATTTTAATTGAATTGATTTGTGCAACTAAAAAGTTTTTTATTTGTTTATTAAAGAGAGAATATTTAAATAGGAATATTTATATTCATCCTAAACATCTGTTTCATTCAATTGACATAGAGAACCACCTAAATCGGAGCAGTGTATGTTCCGTTATAAACCTTGTGGAAAATTCTCTAATTTTTTACAACAAAGTATTTTACTTTTTTAAAGGTTTGTTCTTGATGTATTTTTTCACGCACTTTGTCTCTTTAGACTTGTTATTTGAAAACATACTTAAAACGGTTTGACATTTTGTATGGGTGTATTCGTCTGTTAAATTATTTTGTCTCATGAACAAACCCTTAAAAATGGAACCCACCAAAAGGTTCTAATTTGCTTTCCAGTATGTATATAAAGAGGTGCTTCTCTAATAATGTCCTTAATATGTGGATAGTTGATTGTAGAAAAATGTGCATTTTAGATATTTCAAACAGTTAATTTAAAACATATAAGATAAATATTAGAAAGAAATAATTAATAAAGTCGGTGGGTTAAATCTAATTTTTAGGGTATTTACCGTTATTTTAGTAATCTCAATAGCCATTTAGTTAAACTGTACAAAATAGGCAGAAAACGGATGCTATGAAGTAAGTGTAAAGGAAGCTGTTTATAATAATTTACTTGCAATTAACATAATATTTTACAGAATGTATCCGATCGAGCTCAGGAAAAAAAATAATTAGGGGATTTTTATATGTACGAATATTTGTTGTTAAGTTATAGTGTGTTAAACATTTTTTTTGTAATACGTTAATAACGTTAGAGATTGGTGACGTAACACATTAAGATAAAGCTTTTCAATAGTATCCATACGCAAACAACTCAGTATACTGCAACGTCATGTTGCAACGTCATGTTGTGGTATACTGGTATATTTAAGACCCACTAAAAGAATAATTCATAGAACGAAAAAGCATATAAAAAAATAAATCCACCATGTCTAAATTACCTCCAACTTTTATGTTACACCCTGTAGTTTTTAAACTATTCATAGTTTTCTGAAATTCAAAAATTAAAAATTATACCCTGTTTCGTTGCAAGCGATAGTAATAAATCATTTAATTTTATGGCAATTCGCTTTCTGTTTTCGTCCGAGTATAAATATTTTTCTTCAATTCTACCTGTAATGTACTGATAAGGCATCATAATTTTAGGCCGGCAGACTCCGCTCTAATATTCGTCAACCTCTTGGGTCAAATACAAAGGAATAACAGATGTTTACCCGTATTTACGTGGGAATAATGTGATAAAAACCTTGGAAGTGGCGGTGCGCTTGAGTTTATTTTTGGGAACTTACTCTTTTTAAACAATTTAGGTAAAATGAAAATCTTGTTTCTTTCATATGTGTAAAAAATTATTTTAAAATTTATAGTATATCAATATTGTACAGTTGGTATAATTATAGTTAATAATAACCATTTTATTAAGAAAATAATACACATTAAAAATGCATAGTCAAAAAATAATTATTTAAAATATAATCTATACCTAATTAAATATGCTACATAATATACATCTAGTTATTCACATTCTTCCATATCTGACATACTATCACTACTTGAGTCATATGAGTCTACTTGTATAATTAGAGGTTCAACAGTTGTATCTACTATTATATCCAAAGACCACATTTTATTTTCTACTTCTAATACATGTTCGACACATGTTTTCCAGTTTTCTGGGGAAGCATTACACTGAAAAAAGATATCTTAAAACAAAAGCCTTAGATTTAATTTGAGAGAATTGTGACTTTCATATGTGTTAAAGAAATAGGATCTCAAACAGAAAAAAATATGTTTTCAGCTTTGCGTACTAAATTCAAAAGAAGGCGCTTTTGTAATAAATATAACCTTATTTTATTTAGTATCCCCAATGGGTCTACATTAAAGAACGATGTATTCCGTTAAAAACATCGAGCGCATTCCCACTGAGAGATTCTTTCTTTAATACAAGATACTAAATACCACAGACTGAAATAAAATTTAATTCAATTAAGATACTTAATTATATTAAATAAACAACTATTTTAGTTCCCTTTGATAGTTAAGAGAGGCATTCCTGCTTATCATGTCATTCACCGAGACCTCTTTTCTCCATCGATGATGCGTTTTGCCGAACATCATAAGACTTATCAAACTGGCTGTCCCGGGTCTAAGTTGAATAATTCGAATAACAAGTGTATCTTATAAAAAAAAACTTTCGTTGTTCGACGGTAGGATATAATCGTACCGTTGATACCATACTAAAAACCATAATTCAGTGAATACTTATATTAAAGAAATAGGTTCTTTGACATAAAGGTTAAAGATTTTGGTATAGGTTCTTAAAATAAGAACCTATTATTTTAAAGAAAATTCATTAATATTTTGATAGAAACATTTAATATTTCTTTTGTTTAAAATCTTAAAACTTATATTTAAGATATTAAAGAGCTTAAATCATAAATCTTTACGTTCTTATTTCTTGATTCTGATATTCTTAAAATAATACTAAGGATATTTTAATTTAAAGAATTTCTTTTACATTAAAGACATAAATTAAAGTATTTTTTCTCCCAGTTTAAGAACCACTATTATTTTAAATTAAGAAATAAATCTTGGTTTAAAAGCACAACTATTCAAAAAAGAATGCATATTTTTAAAACCTTGTATTTGCTTAAAACAAGACATTTTTTTTCTGTGTGTAGATATCGCAATTTGAAATAGTTTTTTTATATCTACTAGTTTAAACGTAGTATTTTTCTGGCTACTTCACCTTTCACTTGTGCCCATATAAGTTCTATGGGGTTTAGTTCGCAGTGATAAGGTGGCAGCCGATATACAGTTATATTTTGTTTCTTAGCAATTTCATTAATTACAAAACGTGTGTACTTAGCTTTATTTGTGGCGACTTCACTTTTTACTAGCTGCAACAACTCTAGTTTAACACTATCTGTAGGATGTTCAGTATTTTGCTGCATCAACCAGGATTGAATGTCTTTTTAAGCCAGCTTAAAGAGCATTTTGTACGCGCTTCCTGCCTCCGAATGCCTCTGTTCCAGACCGGAAAACAATTTTTAAATGGGTTGCTAACTTAAGGGCAACTGGTTCTTGACTTTCCTAAATCAAGACAGCAATCCGAGATGAAACTGCTGCTATTCCTCAAGACATGGTGATAAAAGTGATGCGGAATTTCTAGGAACGCCTTCGCATGTGTGTCGCTGCTAACGGCCGTCACTTACACGATATAATTTTGAAAACATAGTTAAAAAACCTTAAAGTGTGCTCTTAGCTTCATATTTTATAGTAGACTTTTTATTTGCTACCCAAATGTGGGAGTCCATTCTGCCTCACCCTGTATTATCGAATACGTTTTTAACAATCTGCTTTTCGTTTACAGTTAAATGGCCGAGACATGCGCGTTTCTGCGGAGAAGCCATTTTTACAATACTGTAATACTTTGAACAATACTCTAACAATTTATAACCACTCAGTTGCACATACGGAAAGATACTAAAATATATATAAAATTTATAATCCTTATTTAATGCAATTCGGTGTATTTCTACCTGTTCTTTGCACAGACACTGGTGCGCCTATGGTTTACAACCTTCTAACCCTCCCGAGACATTTTTATTGCTATCTCTTGCAAAAAATAGAGTATACATGTTGCCATGGAAAAATTCAAATTCTTTATAGTAAATAATTACGAATAATTCTTTGTTGTTTTGCCGGCGTTCTAGAAGCAGTTTTTTTAAACAAGTATACATAACTGGCTAATTGTTCAAGACAATATTTTAATTTGGTGCTGACTTTTTAGTATCAATAGAACGAATATTTAATATTTCTGCAACTTTCCCTTTTAGATAAATAAAAAAGTAATTTAACAAAGGAAGTACATGACTGAAGTCATGGTCTAACAACCCTATAATACAATATATTTCCGAACCGTAAATGGACACTGAATTTCCTTTTTACTTTCTTACTTTATTAAATGGTTTTGATTTTTAACTTTTATTGCATTTTTTTATAAAAGTTATAACCTATAATTTAATTAGTTAATAATCCTATTTATTTTTCCGTGAAAAGTCGGGTACATCGTGTACCTAATGGATCTAAAAAGTTTTCCAATAAAACATAACACCTTGTAAGTATTTGTCTTTTTGCTTTGGTTTATTTTTAACATTTTGTCTTCAACAATACCTGCGCCAATATAATAAAAATATGCAGGGTGTAAGTTAATTGATGGCTAAAAATACAGGGCATGATTTTTTAGCTTATTTTAGCTTAGTTCATATAAACATATGTCTCTACTCTTAACTTTTGAGATACAAAGTGTTAAAATTTGAAATAAATCTATTTTTGTAAATATCCTAACTATTCTTTACCCAATTTTGTTTTAATTTGGCAATATTAATAATGACATTAAGGGGGTAATTTATCACGAACTTGATTACATTTAATAAGTCCAGTGGCGTCTGGAGAGGCAACTGAATGAATATTTCCAACAAAAAACGGTACGCCACTGACTGTGTAAATGTGTGTACAATTTTGGTGCTTTCTTAAGACTAAGCAAATAAAAATACTGCTTTATGTCTCTTTGTTTTTCGTATTTTGTTTAAGAGAAAAAGAAACATTTCACTTAACTGCATATTTTAGACCATGAAAAAGCATTACGGGATCTTTTTCTTTTAAAAATTAGCTTTTATAATTTTTAATTAGCAATTATGTAACAAAAATAATAAATACCTATTTAAATAAGGTTTATATCCAGTATAACAGTTTTTACTTAAATAAGTGTTTTTGGTTTTTAAAAATTTTAACACTCAAAAGTTAAGACGTTTAGGACATATGTTCATATGAACTTTTCTTCCTAAAATGAGCTAAGAAATTATATCCTGTATTTTTAGCTATCAATTAAATTACACCCTCTATGTATATGTATAGTTTTTGCTATTGTTAACAAATTGTCGTTTAATGTATTGATAGACAGGATTGAACGTCAAAATACATTTTTTTCTCATTTGAACATCAAAAAGTTGATTTAACATTATGCTCTAATTCGGTGTAAAAACCTACTAATAAATAAAATCTTTTTAAAATAAGACTTATTAGTTATGACGTAAAAGGGTCCGTTAAGAAAAAAAATAATTAATAAACATTTTGTCTTAAAATTGCTTAAATCGTCTGTTACATTTAATGCGCGTACTTAATTAATACCCTGTATATTATGTACGTAGGTGTTATAATCACCTTTTACGCTTAACGCAATGTAAAATAGGTTTTGATAACTTTCTTATCTAAATCACGGTCTTTAATTACATGTACTTTATTGCTAAATTTAGAATCTGGTATATTCAAGGTACCGAGTGTTCTAACTACATTAATTTTAATTTTAAAATGGGTGCTGTTTTATCCATTTTAAATAAATGACGTCAGCCGGTAAATATTGACGCTTAATTGTAGGTACAATAAAAAGAGCATACACCCAATGTCAGACTGAGGCCATATTTAAATGCAAATATTATTCCTGCTATTTTTATGGTAGCTACTTTTTAAAAAAGAAAACATTTTTAAATTTAGATAGACGATTTGTAAAAAATATGGTAAAGCTTTTTTGTTTTTATGGGAAAAAATCAACCACCCTTTCTTGACTCGTCATAATTTTTAACCCCATGATTCGATAATAGTACATTACATACCGAGGTAGAGATTTGTAAACTATTTTTTACAACCATTTTTTTTAAATTAAAAATGTGTCAAACCAACAAAATGAGTTTTAATTTTTTCAAATAATTAGGCCACCAGACTTTCATACCGCGTAAAGGTGTTACAGAGATGTCTCATATATCAGAAAACATGTCAAGTTGGCAAACTTTTGAATTTTTACCACTGTTGCTATGGTTTCTTTTACTTTTGGCCCTAGGGAAAGTATACTTTCCTTCCGTGGAAAGTAAAAGTCAGAAAAGTGAAATTTTCAAACTTTTAAAAAGTCAACAATGTCCTCATTACATACGTGGTTGTAAGTAAAATGTTTTAAATTTACTTCACTGTTTTCATTAATGATATATTTTTCGGTCAAAATGTTTAAAAAAACAATATTATTTCTTAATAACAATAAAAATTAAACAAATTAAAACAAAGTCGGCAGATATTATAACAGGGAAACATTTCCAATTTCAATAGCTTGTAAAATATAAGCCTATTTTTGATTTTTTATTTTTTCGTAAAATTACAACAAATAAATTGTCCAAAAATAGTTTATGCATTTAAAAAATACCACGAAAAATTGTAATGTAAACAAAGTTATAGTACTTATATTATTGTTTTATTGTTAGAGTTTACATTCACAGATGAAATGAATATATGTGGCATCCTTATTGTTACGAACATGTGAATTTAAATAATTATATGTAAAACTACATAGTTATATATAACCAGAATTATGGGTCTCGCCCTAAAAGAACAAGTATTGTGAATAATATTGTTTTTAAACTTTGAGATATTATTTTTTTACTAAGTAAGAGACACTCTAGTTTATACTATACAGTGAATTAGAATTAAAACGACCTACCTCGTATAATTCCGTTACTTGTACACTTATTAAAGTATCCTAAACCATGTTTTTTTTTGGGGGGCACATTTTTTATTTACAGTGTACTTGTTCAGAGTTATCTTCTTCTCCCACTTACACCAATATAATAAAAAAATCGAATGTGTAGGGGGTGATACCTTATGGGTTTTAAATTGTTTTTTAATGGTCTTCAGTTTTTTTAAAGTAAAACTGTACAAATAGAATTATACGGAATGGCTTGTTTTAATTGTAGTGCACTGTATATTTATTCTTCATGTTTGTATCAAATGTACTAAAAAACAAATACAGGGCCGTTTCTGGCGGGGATGCAGCTGGTACACTCGCACAGGGAAACAAAAATTAGAGGGCGGCATTTAGGATATAAAGTTTTTAGACTTCAAAACAACACTTTTTTTCAAACTTATTTTTACCTTAATTTACATATTTCCTTTTAGGGGTGGCCAATAATTTCTTGCACCAGGGCGCAAGTCACCCTAGGAATAGGAACGGCCCTGAACAAATATTTGAATATTTTAAGATCGTGCTGCTGTTAAATTTTATAATAATTTTTTGCAAGTTCCAAAAAAGAAACAGGAAATTCTATTAAAAAATAAAATGAAACAAGCTTTAATGACATGTCAAAAATTAATGTGTTAATTATACAATTAGCTCATAAAACCAGAAAAATAAAGGTATATTTTTATTATCGAACTTTTATTTATATGGAATAGTAATACAATTCCCAATATAAGTGTTACGCTAAATTTGTGTAATTGCCGATTTCTTGTAACAGGCGAATATTTCAGTTTAAATTGCTTATTTTACGAAATTGGCATAATGGTTTTTTATCAAATTATTTAATATGTATTTTTTACATATTTTAATGAAAAATAAGAAATAAATAAAAATAAAAATTGTTTTAAAAAGCTAAATAAAAAATATATAAACTTGCTATTTGTTTACAAATTATCACAATTTCGTAATAACATAACATAGCATAACCTTAAAACATAACATACCCTTAAATGCGCCAAACTTGCTTTTAGTTAGACTACAGTAAAAACCACCGGAACAGGTAATAATTTGATTGATAGGAAGCAAAACAGACGGTCATGCAAAAATGTCAAATTGGGGGGTGGTCATGGTTAGTTCTAGTTAGTTATTTTTTATTTTATTTTTTTAATTGGGCGAATATAAAAATTTAAATTCACTATTCAGAACGAACCATGACCACCCTAATGTAACAGTTTTATTCACCCGTCCCGCCGCTTTTTACTGTAATCAGCGTTTAGTTTGTTGGTTGCCAATTTCGCGTATTCGGCAAATATAAATGTGCCGAGTTCACTTATCAAAGCCATTTTTTGTTGTTAATACGGTTTAAAACATTTTAAAAACAGTACATTTTCTTGCTAAACAGTGACGTCATAGACGTCACGTATTTAGCCGTGTTTGAATACATCTTGGACAATGGTTCAAAAACAATATAGTTATCCGTGTCGGGCGGGCATATGCATTGAACTCATTAAAAACTTTTTTTGTTGATTTTTGTAAACTTTTAACATGAATGTAAATGGCAAGTGAAAATTTTTTATATCCGGTGTAAACTAAAGTAGATATTAACCCTTAAAAATAAAAATCATAATCATACCCTAAAAACTTATTCGGCTGTGATGGTTTGAAAACCTACATTTTCTTGATTCTAATATTTATATTGTTATTTTCAAATACCGTTTGAACCACTCCGACGAATGCGTTTAGCAAGAAAATTTGACTAATACACGGTTTTGCCTATTACAAGAAATCGGCAATCCTACAACTTATTTCACGAAATAAGCAAAATTTTGCTGAATACATGAAATCGGCAATTACACAAATTCGGCGTAACATATGCAAAGCAATTGCAGGTGAATGCAAGGCACCACAAATTTACGTACGATTTTATTTTACTGTTAATTATACGCTTTTTTGGCAACCGGGTTAAAAGAAGAATACAAATTTCTGCTTTGTTGTCTGCATTATTGTGTAAAATGTTCACTTTTTATGTCCAGGTTAAAGACTTAATCTTTTCATCGAATAAAAAGCTTTCACACTTTTAATAGACGTCTACAATGGATTACCAAACAGGGTCACAAATCTTACAACGTTTGTTTTCAATTCAATGAGTTTAAAAGTTTTGTTGAAATCGAAAAAATAAATAAATATTTAGCTATATTTTAACCGATTTTCCTATCAGTGCATTTTTGTTTGGAAAAAAGGTCTAAAGAAATAAATACGTTTTAAAAAAATAAAAAGGGTTAATTAACTCACTAAAAAGCTAAAAATAACAAAAATACAAGAGTTAAAACGAAGTATGTTAATAAAATAGCAAGAAAAACTTTTGTTTATTAAGTTATTATTATTTAGTATGTACATAATATGTTGATAATCGACTTCATTCTCAAACTTATATTAATTGTTATTTTTGGTTTTTTTGTTACAAATTGTTGATTTCTCTTTTTTTAGGTTGTTAATATTCTACCTATATCTATACGCAAATATCTGATTAATTGTAGAAAGTATAAGATAGTAAGTACGTGCATTTAAAATTTAAGTTTTTATCTGGATTTTTACAGAGTAATCCGTAAAAAAATTAAGGATTAAAGGATCAGATATTAGAGAATTTTTGCAAGTTGCCCTAAGCTCAGGAATTATTAATACTGGTCTTATTTAAATAGTGCATGAACCCACAATTTAGAGTTATTGCAAATCATGTTGACAGTACCATTAACCTAAAAAAAAGGGGAAAAAAATTTTAGTTGTTTTTCTTTATTGTTTTGTGTTGTAGGCTTTTGTTTTCGACAATTAAAGAAATATATTTGAAAAAGCAAGGTTTTAAGTATTTTTACTTCTAAAAACTTTTCGATTTTATGCTCGGCAGCCGTTCGGTTTACACGAACAGATCCGAAGTGAAAATACGACCAAAATAAGGCACGACCTAAAACCGACATAAATAAAGCCAGGCACTATCCTTATTAAGGAAGTCCTTATCCCACCATGCATCTGCGCAAGCTCAGAAGTTAAAATAAGGCCGGTATTATTAGTGCCTGGCCTTATTTTACTGTGCAATATTTCTCTACTAATTTGTTTCCAATGGAACCACTTCAAAAGTGCAACTCTTTCGAATAAAAAATATTTTTTAAAATTGATCCATGCACAATTGCCGAAAAAGTAAAGTCGGTTAAAAATGTATTGCATTGGTTTAAAAAGTTGTTCTGTCAAGACACATCGTTCAAAATACACGTTTATTATTCCTGGCTTAATTTTTTTATGAGTCTGTAACTCTTGTTAAATTTAATTAAATAAAAAGTTCAATGTTGTGCTCGGCTATTAGACAGCTGTTTTAACTGTCACAATATTGATTAACTTCATATTTCTTAATTTTTAATTAAACGTGATAAATTGAGGTAATTAACCAATTAAGAACAAAAACAATATATTTGCTATTTGATATATGATGCTCACCTTTAAAAAAGTAAACCAATGGGTATGATTACAAATCTTTTTAAATTAATTCTTTTTAATTAACCCAAAACCCATCTTGGGTTGTTTGCTGGAGGTGGCGCCTAAGCCGTTTTGTTTACTTACCTGGAGTTTTTTGTCGCTTTTTTGCCCCCCAATTACTTTCTGCGTACGGCCCTGGTAGGATGTTTTGCAGAATTTTTAATAAATTATTTATTTTAAATCCTCCTAAGTTAGATCTTTCAGTACAAATATAGTGGGATGTTTATAAAGATTATTATTATTTGCGTGGATTAATCTGTACTTTACAGACCTATTAAAATTCTTGAAATAAATTACTGAAGCAAACAAACTGATTTCCAGCAGCACTCTTAAGTATTTGACATTGAATAGGTGGGACAGCTGTTTATTGATTTGTTTATAGATTCAATTAAAAAACAGCTATCAGAGTCGGTGAAAATAAAATATTATCATAGTTTTGCATTTAAACGTATTAGGTATTAACTTTTGTTAGTATCATTTGTATTTTTAGAATAATGACGTATCGTTTAGTTTTCGCACCTCTTCTTTACGCACATTTATTTGTTTTATAAAGAATCTTAAATATACAGGGTCATTCAAATTAAGTGCTTATTATTAGTAACTTCGTTGTTACTCAAAATACGAAATAGTTTAAATTAATGAACTAGTAGCATTTGTAATCTTAGAATTAAATATTAGAAAAAAAGAATCAACAATCGGATTTTTGAGTTTTACTGCAAAATAATCTTTTTTAATAAAAAAATCACTATTTAATTACTACTTTGAAAATATTTTAAAACCCTTTAAAAACACATATTGTATATCCAATTTGTCATAGTTTCGGAAATTTGGCTATCGTCAGGCTTTGATAGTAATATAGCATTTTTTTAAATGTAACACTCGATACCGGGTGATGCATCGCCGGGCGGGACATAGGAAATCCCATGTAATTTTTAATGGGGTCAATTATTGGCTTCCCTAATTATTTTAAAGAGAAATTCTATTAAAGTTTATTGAGAGAGCATGGAAATCTACGTCCATGGTAAAAACTTTAGATTTTTCGGTTAACCCGTTTGCTAGTTAGATGCTAATATATTTTTAAAAATTGTTACATTATTATCGCCTCATATTTATGAACGTTTGATTTTTGATAATAATAAAGCACTAAATTTCAAAATGACAACGTAATGTCACGCTAACTGGTATTTTTATTGTTGTTCATATGTTGCTACTTTAAGACGTTTAAAATCTAAGATTTTATACAAGTCGTCAACACCTAAAAAAATGTTTTTTGTGAATACATGCACATTTTCCTTTAACATATTACGTAAGTCAAATTATACAGGGTGTCCGCAACAAAATACACTACTCAAAACAATTATCGCATATACTCGATTTCTTTCATAAGCTTTAATACAAAAATGCTTTGATTTAAATGGCCAAATCTCTTTTAATAATTAAGTTATTATGACAATTAAAAAAATAAAATGTTAAGAAAACGTGAAGCTTTAACTTTATATTAACCGTTGTTTTTTACTGTAAGCAATAAATCCTACGGGGTGATAAAAAAAATTGAAAAAATGAATAATTTTTAATCGCCCTATATAATGTGCTGTTAAAAGGGAGAAATCTCATTTAATTTATACCCTTACCCATTTCTGATATTTTATAATCACAAATTTGACTACTCTCTTTCAACAGCACATCATACAGAGCGATTCAAAATTAATCGAGCATATGCGATAATTCTTTTGAGTAGTGTATAACACATCCATATATCTAAAAGTTGATAATAAGGAAGATACAGGGTATCGAAGTAAAAAAGTATTTTTTGTTTTTTTCGATAATTTTTGTTACGTTTCGAATATTTTAGTGAAACTTGGTATACAGGGGTTTTTTGACATGAGCTATTTAGATCTAGTAATAGTTTTGATGTTTAAACTAGTAGGGGCTAAGTACACCTTTTTACTTTTTTCTAAAACGTCTTAACTTTTTTGTGCTTACTTTGTATGTACCATCTACGTAAACCAGTAAACTTCCCCATGCTTTCTACATAAAAAGGTATACTTTGTAAGAGTGGCTCCGAGCAACCGTTTTCAGATATATATTTGCATTTAAGTGGTTTAATGCAATCAAAAATGCCTGAAAACAGTGTATTACCCATAACTAAATACAACTGCCTCATAATAAACAAATCATTTAATGTATTCTTCCATTACATTTTAGATGCACTAAACCACTTAAATGCAAATATCTTAAAAACGGTTGCTCGGAGCCCTTCTTTCAAGGTATACCTTTTTGTGTAGGACGCATAGGGAAGTTTACTAGTTTACTTAGTTGGTACATACAGAGTAGCACAAAAAGTTGGGAGGTTTTAGAAAAATTAAAATAGTGTAGCTAGCCTCCTCTGATGGTCTACACATTAAAATGAATATCAGATTTAAATAACTCATGTTAAAAAACCCCTACCTAATTACTAAAATACTCAAAACGTTTCAAAAATATTTAAAAAAATATATATAAATATTTTTTTCACTGGGACACCCTGTATCTTCCTTATTATAAACTTTTGGATATAAGTATGTTTGGTTAAATTTTTATTATTTTGACAGGGAATCTGTGTACCATTAATTAGAGGACACCCTGTATTTAAAATGAGACATGTGTTTATTAATTACGTATACATTAATAATTAAAACAACATTGTGGGAAGAGATAAAAATATATTTTCTAACAGGTGGTTTTCAGTCAAAAGGCGTAAAGATATTTTACATTCCATTACGATTCTAATAAAAATTATTCATATGCGTTTAAATCGCATCCTCTAAAATGTGCTACACTAAGTTTTACAATTAAAGGACTTATTGTAAAAACCAATGATCTGAAAAATAAATATGGATGAATGCAGCGAAAATCACAATAACCCCTACGTGGGCACCGCGCAGTACACTTGTGGGCATGCGCAATAAACATTTACTGACTAGCCGAAAACAAACAACAGGACCGGGTTTAACATTTTGTATATGATTCATTTATAAAGAAAATATACCAAGTAATTTTGGGGTATACATATTTAAATATTTTATTTTAAGTCTGTATTCGTCTTTCATAGCAGTCCCTAAAAAGTAAACCGGTTTTATATTGGGGACTATTTTTTGTTGTATATTTTTTTATTTTTCGGTCGTATCGCCGATTTTATTAAGATTTAGCAAACGAGAGTGCTTAGAAGCACTGATCTCAATTTAAATTCCATTTTATTACTAAAACACCTTCTTTTGATTCATGAGGACCCACTTTTACTTAACCTCAAACCTGCACGCTATTTTATGTATTATTATCTTCCTTCTTAACACTACCTTGACACAACAAAACTGAATAGTTGGTATTTTATTATAAAAGCAATTAGATTTGGTGTAACTTGTTTGAGGAATAAATCTCAATTCATAAACTGATATTTCGTTCCCGTTGGCGTAGCAGTTGTCGTTCAGTTAAGTTTGGCGTGTAATGCCATTGAAATTGTTTATTTTTGGGGTTAGGGCCAAACTGACCTTATATTTGTAATTAAAACCACAAAAAAAGCGAATCACAAATATTAAAATTGGTAATGTACCCAGTAAGTAATTATTGATTTAATTTGCCTACAAATGCCAACTTGAAATAAACTTGATAATGTAATAATCTTAAACTAGGCTTAAAGCGCAATGGAATCGCTTGGACTATTTAATTTTATTCAAAAAATTCCACAGAAAGATACCTATGTTCCTTTTTTAACATACGAGCAATAAGCAATCTACAAGATATTATATGGTATAAATCGTCCTCAATATCACTCTCTAGTCAATTTTCCTACTTTTTGAGATACGCCACATCGTGATATTGCCGACGAAATTGCTTATGGCTACGTGTTATAACTTGAAAATATGTCAAATTATTTTAATTAAACTGCCATATTTTATTTTGTGTAATTATAAATGCATCAGTCCAATGCTAATACAGGGTGTCCAACTATATTTTAACCCATTTTCACCGCGAATAATTTTAAAAGAAATAAAATTATCAAAATGCGGTTTTCGCGAAAAGCCTTTTTTAAGTTTCTTTTTATATCCTTGCCATTTGGTTGTGACATTTATTTCTTACGAAAACGGTCAATTTTCGTATATAGGGCAAGTTTGTTATTTTAAATGGAACCCCATATATATTTTTCTATAATCCTTAAATACAATTTTTCCCGCTAAAAAAAAATTAACCCAAACCATGACTATTTCAAAAAATAATGGATTTATTGATCTCTAAAAATTGACTGCATGGCAATAAAGAGTATTATTTAAAACAGGAAATTTGCTACTTACTCATTATTTAATTTTTGTTATGCAAAACTTAAATTAAAAAAGTTTAAAAACACCAAGAATTACTCACAACGCACAAATAAAACACCAAATACCAAATAACTATACCTGATAACGGTCGACCGTAGATGGGAAATTGGGTTTGGTCGGTCGACGGCGTCAATTTTACCTCGATTTTACGATCGGGAAATCCCAAATTATAAATTAAATTAGGATGAGTGTGACCCTGTCACCGCATAGGTAAACGTTTTCAGTGTTGCAACCACTATATTTATTAAAATACTGCTAATTTTGTCAATGTTGCCAACACTATATTGGGTTTTAAATAAAAAATGCTAACCTTTATAACAACTGCGCATGTGCAAAGGTGTACAGCAATTCTCCCAGTGTGGGGTAAAAAATTCTTGCGCAGGTCTATTGAAAATATATGGGGATCATTTTCTATTAGCAATCCTTTTAATTTTTAGATCATTGGTAAAAACACGGTAAGCCACAATAACAAAATACGGAAAATTATTGTCCTAGGCACAATAATTATGCGGTTTATCAGGATTTCGAAGTTGACCTAGGTCCCACGTTACATTTTTACTTGTTTAGTTTAAATATACATAATTATTTAACATTTAGCCTTATAATAAAAATACCATGCCACTTATTGTACCGTTATTTTGGTATAGTTACATTTGAAATAATCACTGAAATAAAATTAAATTGGTTTTAATTTATTTTAACTAAATTTTATATACAAAATAAATAACAACTTAAAGTAAGTTTTTGCATAAAGAAGTTATTTTTTACATATTTAATATTTTTACCATTTTAGTGACATTTTATTTAATTTTTCGAGGTCGGTTTAATTTTAGTTAAGTGTTTATTTTTAGTTTATTTTACGCTTTCTAATTTATTATTATTACTAATAAATTGGCAAACATACACTAAAAATAACCAGTACCTCTTTTAGCGACTACAGTAAAAAGCACAGGGACGTGTAATTTGATTGGTTTAAAACGTTACAGACGGTCATACAAAACTGTCACATTGGGGGTCATGGTTAGTTCTGGTTTGTTAAATCTTTTTTTTTTTAATTTCTTAATAAAACAAATTTAAAAAAATGTAACTAACCAGGACCAACCATGACCCTCCCAATGTCAATCAAATATATTAATAGTCCCTGTGTTTCTTACTGTAGTCTCTTTTAGTTCGGTCAAAAGAATAAATGTTACCCCAAGGTTGTCGATTCTAAATGCACCCCTGATGTTTGAGCATATACCATCTAAAGGCAGCTTTGCCGCACGAACAACGTAGGGCAAAGGAAAAACAATAGTTAAATTTATTCAATTTCTCTCTTGTGATCTTGACTTTCTTTTTTAAAATCGCGCATCATACACATAACAACATACAAGCGAATTGATAACCTCCTTCTTTTTGATGTCGGTTAAAGATACACCCCATTAGAAAGTTAATAAAAGTAACCTATCGGCCTTTTAAATTATTTTATTGAAATTTTGAATAACATTAGAGATTAAGGATATTTAAATTTCATTTATAATTTTTTTAAAAATCCACCAAACCCCAATACGGCCTAAGGGTGGGTTTTTACGCTCATGTAATTTGCAGTTGATTTGTGCATACTATTTGTGCAAATTAGACTGAACTATTACATCCGTTTTTACAGTCAAATCTATTTGCACAAATTTGCTTCGATTATCAGTAAACGATGGAGTATGACGAAGAATTGTTAGCATTATCTTGTGTTTGTTTAATTAAAAAATAAAAACAGTGAAATACTCAGATGAGTTGGATTGAAAAAAAAGCACTTACTGTCATATTAATTTAATAATAGAATAAAGCCTAATAAATTCCAAAAGAAACTCTTTTTCTTTCAGTAACTTTATTATTACCACAAAAAGCAAATAATAATAAAGGTGTATCAAAAAAAAACTATAAATTAAAGCCACATACACGCCAATACAACTATTATTTACTCACTACGCATGCCTTAAATTTGTATGTCGTTTACACGTTCATGCATTTGCACCAACCACATGCAAATTATTTGACCATACTGATTTTACACAAGCAAAACTTTTTGATTTGCGCAAGTAAACGATTTTCGTTTACACGCACCAATTACTTGGCATCACAAGTCCATTTGCGCAAATTGCATAAGCGTAAAAACCCACCTTTACTTAAAAATATGAGTAACTAAAAAATACCGAAAAATATTTTATCTAATTAGATTTTTAAAGAAATTTTTGTAACAAGATGTTTGGTTTTGTTAGACTGTAATGTTTAAAATTATATTCGTATGTCTCATTTCCTGCTGCTATGTTAATATTTTTTCTTCGAGGAAGCCGAATACGTTTTGAACTTGATTAATGATAATTTCTAGAAATCTAGACAACTCTGGCTTACTAGTAAAAGGAAGTTAAAAAAAACTTGTTTTGTTACGTCAAATAGATTATAATCTTTGCAGGTCCTATACTTCTGTTTAGATTTTTTTCCAATTAAAAGCATGGGAATTTTAACCACAAAAATCAGGCTTTAAACTTGTATTCAGCTTTAATACCTATAGTGCATTCCAATTAAAACGAGCTACACGGTGTAATTCCGTTATTTGTTGCAATTATAAGAAAAAATCTTAAAACACGTTACCTATTTTGGGAACATTTTTGTGTCAAAATTTACTTGTTTAGAGTTTTCCATGTTCACACCAACATAAACTTTAAAAAATGCAAATGGAAAAGAGGGCACAAAGGCTTCATCACCGAAACACAAAAAAAAAGAAAAGTTTTCAGTGCACCGGACGCGACCTATCTATCTAGGGGCAAGTTTTTGACCCGCTGATTTCGAATTTCAAGTTAGGCCGTACACCCTCCAATTTCGAGTAAATTGCAAAAACGTAAAAAATGGGTAAACATTTTCACTATTTCTAACGGTTTTTGTAATTTACTTTAAATTGGAGGGTGTACGGCATAAACTAATTTAATATTCGGATTCAGCGGGTCAAAACACATGCCCATAAATAGGTCGCGTCCGGTGTACAAAAACTTTTTCTATAGTATGGGCCGGTGCACCGATGCATTAAAAAAACTTACAGCGGACGCGACCCATCGACAGGCATGTTTTCGAACCCGCTAAATCCGATTTTTAAATTAGTTTAGGCCGTACCCCTTCAGTTTTGAATAAATTGCAAAAACGGTAATAATTAGAAAAAATTTGCACCATTTTTTACCATTTTTGCAATTTACTTGAAATTGCAGGGTGTACGGCCTAAACTGACTTGAAATTTGGATTCAGCGTGTCGACAACCACCGCCCGTAGATAAATCGCGTCCGTTGTACCAAAACTTTCTTTTTTTGTGTGCAGCTGTAGCTTTTAGTTTTTAAAATATCAAAAACAAATTTGATAGGCTTGAAATTTATCAACTAGAACATCTTAATAAAAAGGTTGTTGGTTTACTTTTTCTATTAAAATCAAAATTACCTACAAGATCACCGTTAGTACGGCAAGTTTGTGATTTAATTTTATGCTAATTCGGTTTTCCAATAATTACGTGTAATAAATATAATGTGTTGTAAAAGCCCTGCGCAATAATTAATGGAAAGATTGTGGTATGGCTTGTAATTAACATAGATAGTTAGGTCTTTTTACCTGTTAGTATCTACAGCATATAAAGTATATCTAAATTTATTAGTTTTGGAAATGTGGCAATCTGAATAAGGTATTCAGCTAATTTTTAAATTACCGCCAATTTGTAGTAAGGGGTCATCCTTTAATCACGTGAAGCTTTAACAGGGGAGGGGTTTGGAGAAAAATCACTAAACATCACTAGCGGGGAGGTGTGGGAAAATATCACGTGTATTTATTTTTTTGTTGAAAAGCTTGCAATTTTAATGTCTATCTATGTGAATATGTTTATTACGTTTCTTTATTTTCTAGAATTAAATTACGTTAATCTTTACTTTTATTTAAAGATAATATTGTCAAATAATAATAATAATTTATTTTGTACCAAAAAATACTCGTGATAGGGAATAGGGAGGGAGGGATTAGTTTTAAACTTCACCAAGCCCAGAGAGAGGGAGTCAAAATTTTGTTAAAAAACATCACGTGATTAATGGACGTCCCTAAAGTGAAGGTATTGACTCGTCAGAAACTTTAAAATTATGTGCCACTAGACCTTCTCGCCATTTAACTTGTTTTCCAAGATGGCGCCCAGCAGTCATCTTGAAATTGATCTGTTTAAAAAATAAATGGGGGGACATTAAAGAAATACAATGCATTATGCGATGGATTCCGTGTTTAAGGCATTTATTTCTTAAAACTTATTTTCTTTATTATATTATGATATTGATTATCATATAATAATATAATTTTCTGAATTACAAGTAACGCTTTTTATTTTACAAATGAAAATGGTTTAGTATCTAAAATTACTTGACCACCCTACATAACAATTTATGTATCAATATTTTATTTTAACTTGATTTTATTCAAAATAAAAAAGTAATTACTTATATTATTCACAAATTTTAAACTTAATTTTTAAATTAAGGTATCGCCGGCATTTTTCAAGACAATAGATAAATCTGTTGTAACAACAAACCGCATTTTAACCTACACAAAGCAATAAACTACATTTTATCAAAAATTTGCTCCGGTACACCTACAACTTAAAACATGGCATTTTAATCTCGGTTTAATATAATACAGCAGCTAAACTAAGATTTATTAGCTGCTTACGCTTATCGTTTAACCTATCACAGATCATTAAGCAAGTCGACTTGTGAAAAGTCATGGTAATTCGTTCTAATCGGGCGTGTATAACTGGCGCCTGAGAAGAGGTTGGTCTTTACTTAAAATATTTAAGTAAAAAGCTCCTATAACTTACATATCTAATAAAATGACAATATTTTAAATTTCGTTAAAAGGCATTATCAAAATATCGATTCCAGACTTTTAGGATCCCTCTGAAATATCAGAAATAAGCAAAGCTTTAATTGCACTTTGCAGAATAGTGCACGATCGCATTATTTTTCCAGAACGAAATAGAATATCTCTTAAGAGCTTCAAACTCAATCTCATCAAAAGTCCAGATCATACGTTTAAATCCATTTTTTGGACCCTGACGGTTTAATTCGTGTGTTATCGTTGTGGATTCGAGTTAAAACATTCCGATTTTCCTTATGATAGGAAACATCCTATATACTTTTACCTAGCCAAGCACGACTTCTTACCATACTTACTATTCTTTATGAGCATACTCAGAGCACTTGCTTGCAGGTTTGCACCTGCAAGCTACTTTGTCCTCGGACTCGAGCTAAAATTCTGGCTCATATTGAATGGCATACACAGCACTGTCAAAGATTCTTCGAAAATGCGTAACATCGTTTCATGGTCCGTCCGATGTCGCCGCCCCAGCGCCAAACGGGGTACGATCTCTTCCAAGGTCACGTGTGGCGGAACAACGCCACATTTTCTTGTTGCTGGTGTAGATTGTGCAGGACCTTTGCCGGTCAAGGACGGAAGAGTCAAAAAACAGAACATTTGTTAAATGCTATTTATGCATTTTTGTATGTTTTACTACCAAGGCTGCTCATTTGGAGGTAGCTGGAGACCTATCCTCAGAATGTTTTTAAATTGTTTAAAGAGATTTGTCTCAAGAAGAGGCATTCCTTCGCACATGTACTCAGACAATGGTACCAACCTGGTTGGTGCAGAAAAAGAAATTAAATTAGTTCTTACTCGAATTAAAAAAGAATCAGTTTTCACAGAATTTTTATTAGCCCATAGCATTACTTGGCACTTCTCACCACCATATGGACCTAATTTTGGAGGCCTATGGGAGGCATGCGTAAAGTCTGCTAAATATCACCTTAAGCGAATAGTTGGTAATTCTCATTTAACTTATGAGGCATTATTAACTGTATTTACCCAGATCGAGGCAGTCTTAAACTCCAGACCCTTATTGCCACTTTCAAGTGATCCCAATGATCTTTGTGTTTTAACGCCTGCGCACTTTCTTATTGGTGAGCCATTACTAGCTTTGCCTCAAAATGATGTGAAAGCAATACCTGAAAACCGTCTAAATCATTTTAAACGCCTTCAGCAGCAAGTACAACATTTCTGGCAACGCTGGTCAAAACAGTATTTGACCACCTTACAAGAGCGCGCTAAATGGAATAAAGACTTTCCTAATTTAGCAGTAGGGACTTTAGTTTTATTAAAAGAAGAAAATTCAGCCCCGTTATGTTGGAAAATGGGTCGTATAACTAAAGTATACCCGGGCAGTGACGATATAGTTCGCGTTGTCGAGATAAAAACAAATAGTGGTATAGTGAAACGTCCGGTAACAAGAGTGTGCGCGTTACCAATTAATACTTAAAGATGTCTAAAGCGATTTTAGACAACTCGTTAATTGACTTATGTCAATTTGATTATTCATTACATCTTGTATTAGTCTTAAGTTCATTGTTTATTAGATTTAAGAATATTTATTTTGTTCTTGCATTCATGTATGTAACATTAGCTTAAGGTTATGATAGAATATTAATATGATTTTATCCTATCTAATAGGTTTTGCATTTATTTAAATACACTTCTCAACTTATTTCATGTTAAATATAATTTCATTATATTTTAATTTTGAAAGTTAACCCTTTCAAGGGGGCCGGTATGTTGGATACTTTAACTTCATTTCTTAATTTAAATTATTTAAATATGCCTACTGATAGGCAACCACAAACACATACAGCTGTGCAACAGGTTGCACTTCTTTTCAGCCATTTTGACATTTGTTCGAATGACGTACTTCCGGTATTTTTTTATATAGAAGTGGGTAAGCCGGTAAGACGAAGAGTTTCTTTTGTAACTCATTAGTTAAACATAAAAGCGGTTAGCTTTCAATCAGTATTTTATAACAGTTCTTTTGCGTAACTCATTTGAAGAGCATCAAAGCGGTTAGCTTTCAATCACTACCTTTATATCATTTTATGGGTTTTACCCAACTTTAGTGAAAATACAACATTGTACCAAACAGCAGAAATAAATACAGTCCACTACCAAATTATAACTTTGTTATAATTTCAACCAACAAAACAAAAGGTCGAAAACTAAAAAGCTAGTTTTAAACCCGAC